>JAAOAR010000177.1:0-38129 GCA_013395995.1 Fusarium pseudoanthophilum
CTCTATCCTTCATGAATCGCGCGAACTCGGTTGGGTTGGTAGCAGTCTCGTTGCGAAGAGGCGGGAAACCAGCTGGAGTGGCAACATCGCGACGGACAGACCAAAGCCCCATCGTGGACTGGAACTCCTCGCTGAGGATGTAGTTGTGAAGAAGCTTGGCTCCCTCGGGGTGAGGAGCATCCTTGAGAATAGCGGCGGTCTGCGGCCAAGATACGTATTTTCCCTGCTTGGGATGGGCGAACTTTAGAGGCTTGGATTCACCGAAGCGTCCGCCGACGGCGAAGTATGCGGCTTCGGTGGCGTTCTCTGAGCGGATGATGCTGCCTGGGGTCGCTGTACCGCGGACCCAGCGAGGGTTCTGCTTGAGAAGGTCCTCGAACCAAGAGGCGCCGTTCTGTTGCATACTACATACTCATTAATACTGGTTAAGAGAAAGATACGCGGCGAACTTACATGAGATAAAAGGCGTAGAGAACAGCGTCATCGTCGTTGGGGTAGGTCAGAGCAAGCCTGTTCTTGAATTCGGGCCGAAGGAAATCGGCATACTCGGTGGGCGCCTTGATGCCAGGCAGCTTGTCAGTGTTCCAGGCATTAGCCCAGAACAGGACGTATACACCATACCAATACGCCGTGCTGTCCTTGAAAGCATGCTCGATCTGGTCAAAGCCCTTGGGGGCGTAGTTGAGCAGCGCGCCCTCCTGAGCCCAGCGGGGATAGTCGTGCAACGTCTGCAGGATCACGCTGTCGACGTAAACCGACTTCGCACCGGCGGCGAGCTGCTGATCTATTCTGGCGTCATGGTACTTGGACAGATCGACAGTGACGTTGAGTGTCATCCCGGGGAAGCGTTTCTCAAAGGCTTGTTTAAGGCTGGCTCGCTGGTTGGGCGCATCTCCTCCGTGCCAGCAGGTAACAGTGCCTCCCTCTTTCAAGGCTGCTTTGTGGATCTCGTCGAGGCTTCTTGTTTCGACTTGTGCTTTCTCATTGAAGCCGAGGAGTTGGTCATAGCCCATGGCGGAGCTTGCCAGGACGGCGAGCGAAAACAAAGAGTGCTTCATATTGGGAATAGGAAACAGTGTTGCCGGTGAAGATGGTGGTCTTGGACATTCATGAATTGATAGAGGATGGGCTTTGGGTATTTATACGAGAAGCAGAGTATACGAGATTTTGTATTAAGCCTACGTTATGTTACATAACTCAATCTGGCTCGGTAATACCGTGAGGGTGTTCCCGGCCAAATCGAGGATAGAGTTTTGTCAATGCCGATCTTGCATGATGGCTTATATGAGCACCAGGATTACGAGATCCCCATTGTTTCCGCGACTCCTCCAATCACGTCGGCGATTGATTATCGACGCGCGCGGTTCGGAGGGGCAGCGGGATGGGCGTCATCCCGCCGACTCTGCTTAGTCGTCATTTTCGTACTCAACCTTCCTAAAGAGAACATCAAGTCCACAGTGGCATGACGTGGTTCTGCTCTATCCGCGACTCATGGCGAGGCTCAGCTCGAACTCAAAATCCGCAGGGATGTCCTCTTGAGAAGCCAACTCCGCGTCGTCGACTAATGAGGTGCCATGCTGGAGGCCTTTGTAAATTACAGGGTTGCAGTTGTGTCTCCCCACTGGCCATGATCACGGTTAAACGGTTATCCAGGAACGGACTTAACGATCATGCTGGTTCGGTTTAGCGATGTGATGTTACTTGATGATTCGATTGCACTATGGATTGTACACCGCCTGACTCAGCATGCTTGCTCGTTATATACACGACAGCGACCCAAGTTATTCCACCAATTACGCGAGTGTCTTCTCGCCCTTCTCGATAATGGGAGGAGGGCGCTGAATGTCCTTGCGAAGGACGTAGCGCTTGAAGATATAAGGCAGCCAGACCTTTGTCTCATGAGACAAAAAGCTCTTTGTAGGGACGGAAAAGACCTCTGTGCTGTGTGTTAGTAAATGCGCTTCATTGATGTTATAGTGGGGAAGACTTACGATCCAATTCCTCAAGAGTCATCTGCTTAGTTTCACGAACGAAGCAGAAGATCATGCCCCAAGCAATGAGGTTGAGTCCAGCATAGAAACCGAAAGCTCCGGTAGGTGTCATGACAGTCTTCATACGAGGGAAGGTCAAGCCGAGAACACCGGCAAAGGTGTTGTTGATGCAGACAGCCCAAGCCATGCCCTGCTCTCGCTGGATGGTTGGGAAGACCTCAGCTGAATACTGGAAGGCGACAGGTCCCTCGCCAAGACAGTAGGCAATGGTGAATAGGTAGACGAAGAGGACGACGGGGCCAATGTTGGCAGCTCGATTGTTGCTGTCGTTGAGCAGAGAGAGACCACCAGCCAGCAAGAAAATGCACATGAAGGGGAAAGTAGCCAGCGTCAAGAATCGTCGGCCCTTGGTATCAATCAGGAAGAGAGTAGGAATGGTGAATACAACCTGGATAGCACCATATCCTAAAGAAGCATACAGAGCCTCGTCGTGGCTATAACCAGCCTCTCGGAAAATACTAGAGCTGTAGAAAGAGATGATATTGATACCGCACATCTGCTGGGCCAACATGACAGTGCTAGCACCGTAGTTGGCACGTCGAATTCGAGGAACAGCGAAGCAGTCCCAAAGACGGCGAAAGTAACCAGCGCCAGCGTTCTCGCGAAGCTCCTCATGGTAGATGATGTAGGAGTAGTAGTAATCGCGGGCGCCGATGATGGGGTGAGCGCGAAGCTTGGACATGGAGACGAAGCCATCGGCGATGCGGCCGTGCTTCATGAGCCAGCGGGGAGATTCGGGACAGAAGTAGATGCCTGCGGCGAGGAAGAAGGCGGGGATGAAGGCAGAGCCTAGTTCAAGACGCCAGGCGATGTCGCCGATATCTTTGACGATGACATTGGCGCAGAAACCGAGGAAAATACCTGGTATCGTTAGTATGGAGATTGGATTTGAGAGGATGTGAGAGGTGTCTTACCGATGACGACCCAAAGTTGCCAGAACATGACGAGGGCACCTCGAATTCGAGCAGGAGCCATCTCAGCGGAATAGATAGGCACGGTAGCGTTCTTGGCACCAATACCGATTCCCATGATGAAACGGATGGCAAAAAGCTCTTGCCAGTTCTTAGCGAAACCTGAAGCGATAGGCGTAGCAACCAAGCAACAAGCCGTGATGAAGATCTCTCCACGTCGGCCAAAGTAGTGGTTAAGAGGGTCGACAATGAAAGCACCACTAAAGACCAACGTTAGATGAAGCCAAGGCATCGTGGGGGACATTTGAAGCTTACATCAGACCAGCAGTAAGGAAGATGATGGAGTTGATGATACCAACAATCCACTCATCGCGTCCAGTCCCATCAATGCCAAACTCCTTGGGGAACGAGAGATTCGCGCCATTGGCACCTGTCTGATCCCATCCCTGCGTCGCAGCACCAACAGCGCAAAGACCAATCGAGTACCACAGCATTTTAGATCCATGCCACTTATGGTCTCTCTCGTAGATCAGAGCAGCGCGTTCGTCATCGAGAAGATCAGCTGATTCGAAGCTGTCGGGGTCACGAGCGATGAGAGCGGCTCGGCCGAAGAGGTCGACGTGCTCGGACATGCCATTTGACTCGGCGAAGGCGCGAGCGTCGGCGACGACTTGATCCTTTGTTTTGCTCTATATTCTTGGTAAGTAATTGAAGGCCTTGTGAGGGGGAGGTGTTGGTATTTACCTGCAGAGGGTTCTGGACAATGTTGAGAGCGACGGATTGGCGACGACCTTGAGAAGCATGCTCCAGAATCTCAGCACCGCCCTTCTCAGGCGGAGGCGTGACGGTCTTGTCATCATAAGACGAGCCACCGTGGCCAGGCGAAATATCCCTGTCATCCATATTTGCAATCCGTGTAATCAACAGTGAGAAGAAGAAGAAGAAGAAGAGAGACACTGCTGAAACAAGAACAAGAACAAGAGATCTTCATAACCTGAGGCTGTTGTGATATATAAGCTTAAATTTAAAGCACGGCAGTTTGGCAACCCTCTGGGGTCAAACTTGGCAACCCGAGCTGCCAAGCCCAGGCAGCAGGTTAACAGTCTTGGCCGGCATGATATCACCTCGCGCCAAGAGCGTGTTGGATGTGTGCTACCCCGTGGGATCAACGCGGAGAAGAAGAGCTTATTGGAGGGGATGACTAGAGTGGGGTGCAGTGCAGGACTTTTTGCTTGTTTGCTGCTTGCAATTGAAGATCATTGCCTTGTCTACGGGCTCATCAATCGCTGTTTGTTTGTAGGATCTTTGTCAGATTGCCCTGTTGTCATGAGGCATATCAACTCATCACTGAGATTACAGAGATATCCCCAGCTTCATCTCATGCGGAGAAGAGAGTTAAAAAAGTAGCTTTAGGCACCAGAATTCTTTTCCCCCTTCTCCCCCTAAAAACCAAGCTTGTTCCTCTCTCCTCCCCGCTTACCCCACATGTTGTGCCATGGCCCATGGGGGGGATAACAACCGCAAAGTCTTGGCCCATCCTTTGAATTTCTCCACTTGAGCGCTGGATCCAATCATCGATATGTTTATTTCACTGCCTGTTTCTTAGATCAGGAATTTGGTCTGAGCTTTTGGGGAAAACGGGCGTTGGCGAACCATGTGAAAGAGGAGGAGTTGGTGCTAAGTGGGACAGAAGGGCAAGAATACGGGTGCCTAATTGAGGTTATTGAGTGTTGATTAGTTTGTGAAAATTTTGTCGGCGAAGATGAGATGAGGCTCGGGTATCTCGGGCAGTGTTTTTGAGGGATCTTTATGGCTTGCATGGTCAATGCTACCCTCGTGGCTTGGGACTCAAGTCAATTAACTGGGCAGTCATAGGCGAACCTGTCTCTGTTAAAACGGTGAGGGCCATTTCTGTCAGCAGTAAATTGAGTTGAGACAAGCCGTTAACGTTGTAAATAAAGTTAAAATGCGATCGTCGTTGTTTGTGTTGATCAGAGTTTCACTGGTTGCGATCGCGATCATCGGGGTAAGTTAGCAAACAGTCAACAAGCGACTCGACGTTCAATAACTATGACGATGACTCTCGTAAATCACCCTGGTTCATCGGAGCATTTCACGATAGTCGAGATGCTTCTAGCCATTCTCGCTAACCCAAACAACACTAGCCAAATTGCGGCTCAATCAACAATACCAAGACCAGTCTCGAGAGAATGGTCTGGTCATTGTCATTGTATTCCCTCGTGTTTAGATCATACCATAGCGCAAAGATTTAGGTAACAAATACCTACCAACGTCTACCAAAGAGACCAGGATCCTTCCATGTTTCGCTCAACCCAATTCCCTGATCAAATCCTGTCGCGTAGCGACCAACGCGTCTCCACTCTTACCATTTTCTCTAACGTGCATCGGGTTGTATCGGGAATAGCGGAAATGGCCTCAAAATCTCTGAAACAGGACCATGTCTGCATTCCTGGCCCCAACAGTCATCTGCCCGCATACGCTGGACCCAGTAAGCAGGATCAACACGTGAGATTAAATAAATGCGCTGGTGAGACGGGAGGTAAGAAGAAGCTCAGTAGCCAAGATATCCAGCGGAGCAAAGCGCTGCATTGGAACTCGTTTGGGTAAAGTGTCGGGGCCCCGTGGGAAAATTTTGGTGGTCTCGCGTTCCTTGGTTTTGATCCTGCAAATCCGGGGCAACGACATGCAATGTCTTTGGGTATTCGGTCCTATACCTTGATCTGCGCTTTGTATTGCCAGACTTGGAGAATCATGCTAGGTTCTCTCTGCTGGAATAAGCTCATAGCCACAAATCTCAACTGCAAATAACACTTCTTTTATACTATAGCCATTGGTCAGTCATCGTGGTATCGATGTCTAAGTTGCAGAGAATCATGTAACTCTAATACTCCTTCTCTATTAAAGACCCTTGCTGAGATGTTAAACTAATAGATTCCTAGGCAGAGGGTTTAGAGACAAGCTTGGAGCAGAACCGAGAGTGAGGATATAAATCTTAAATATTTTACATTTTTACTATAATAATAATTGAAATTCTTACATACAAGAGCGTAATAATAAAAACTAGTAAATATAAAAATAATATATAAATTACTATTAGTTATATTAATTCTGCCAGTCTGCGCAGTAAATATATATCAGATATTAGATTTAAAGTTAGTTAGTCGTAAAATACCCTACACCAGCGTCCTTAGATTTGCGGCCTGAGGCAGCTGAAAGAATAAATACGCACGGGATACCTAAAGGAGTTATCTTGACGTCGATCTCTCCCGCTTTTATCCACCAGCCGATCGAAGCTAGGTCCATATCGGATAAATTCGCGCCGTTTTTACGGCAAGCAGCTCTGTCACAGATAGATACGTCATTTGTCAATTAAAACACGCGAGTGACCTTGCGCGTCTCGCTTACGCGTCGCGCTATAAAATCCGTTTACTTAGCATTATCTATTAGCAGGTTGAAAGATATAAATATAGCTATCGATATCTATTATATACTAAGCATTGTCTTTGCCTGGGTTTTGGAGGTTTTATTGAGGCAGCGCTGGAGGATATGGTTAAGATTATAAATACCAGGAAAGCCAAGCTCGATGCCCTACAAGATGATATAACTATTCAAGGGTATTGAACATCAGATCTATGTTAATCCAACCCATGCTGGTCATATCACATTCGGTTTACTCCACTCTTATTTTGGTTCTTTATCCTTAACACAACATCATCACTTCACCTCCCAACAAAGGGGACACAGGCCAAAGTAGATGCTGGATGACCAGATTTGGATCGTGTCATCGCTGAGGAGCAAGTGAAGATCAACCAACCAAGCAAGCTAGAGACAGCATGCAACTCCGCCAACTACAGCAAGAGCTACAATCAGCCGAAGAGGAGGAGAGGTGTGAGCAAGAACAACAGGTCGCCATCACTACTGCTTTGCACATGATTCGAAATGAGATCAATAGGGGTTCTGATTCAGTACGGCACTTGGTGCAGAGCACTCAGAGTAACTTTTAACCCAGCATTAGCCGTTCAAATTACAAAAACAACCTTCCTGCTGCTAAACCGGCCCAAAGCTAACACCATCAAGGTTACCACCCGAGTTAAAGCAATAAAATCCAAATCCAACACCAAACTGGTCATACTGAGACAGAATCTGTTCATCAAAGTCACAGGCTACTTGGAGCAGATACCAGTCCGTTGCACCATTAGCACTGACACCTGATCCTCCCGCGACATTCTGGAAGTTTCCTGGAGTCCCTGCGAGACACCCGGCGCTCACAGAGCCGCACGCGTTCATAACATCGTCGCTAAAAGCCGCATCGACGCGCACGTAGCCTTTAAGAGAGTATTGGCCTGGTTTCAGAAGACTTTTATCGAGCTTTTGGTAGAAATAGTTCACGTATGCGGTGCCGGATCCGGATCCAAATACTTGGCGACCAGAGGCCGGACCTTGGAAACTCTGGCTGCTGAGACTGAGAGGGTTGGAGTAGGGCGTTGCTACCCACGGCGCAGTTGTTCCGTCGTCGAAGCTGAGATTGGTGAGGTAAGTTGGCTCTCCTTCGGCGGTGGTGGTGGTCGCGGTCGTGCGCCCTGTAACAGTTGTCAAGCCTTCAGTGGTGGCTATAGTTGTAGTCGTCTCGATGCTAGTCGCTACTGTTGATGTTTCGTCCTCGGCGGTCGTTGTAGTTGCCCCTTCAGCCTCTGTGGTAGATGTCTTAGCGTCAGACGCAATTGTCGAAGTCTCAGTGCTGATGGTAGCCTGACTGCTGAGGGGAATTGTAGATGTCTCGCTCGCAGCAGTTGTCGTAGTAGTCGCTCCCTCAATCTCTGTGGTCGCTGTCGTACTATCGGTTGTCGTTATCGTCGCTTCCCTCTCAGTTGTCAGACTGCTAGCATCAGACGTTGTCAGAGATCCCGCGCTGATCTCGTGCGAAATGGTAGATGAAAGAGACTCGATAGCAGAAGTGGTAGCGACTGATGGTCGACACGGGCTTGCGTCGACTAATATCAATGAAGAGAGTGCTGCAAATGCAGCAACTACCAGCCTGTTGGGAACCATTTTGAAGTCTCCTCACCAAATGAGAAGCGAGCTTGAGTGGGTAAAGAAAATGTGAAAGGAGGAAGGAAAGTCGCAATTATTAACCTCATACTCTGGGTAGTACAGAGGAGTAATAAAAAAGTAATCACACTAGGTACATGGCTGATAGTAGCGTCCCAATAGCCCGGAGCAGCAAACTTGTTAGACCAATAGAATCGCTAGTTTGATGGAAGTAGACTGGCGCTTCGCCCCTTGACTAGTATAAAAATAGGAAAGGCAAGAGTAAAGGTGTGAGTGATTTGCCTGTTATCAATTGCTTGTAGCTATATTCTGTGAAGTGTACAGCATTAATCAGGTATTCAGAACTATAACTGCAGGTGAAGACCATAGTAACCTAAGTCAAGCATCATGTGATACTACCAGACGTGTAGTATTGACATATCTCTAACATCATTCTATTGGGCTTAATCATGGTTCAGACATTATCTTACTAATCGTGGCTTGATCGTAATTCGACCCGCAAAGGAGTACAATACTGGTTTGCCCAGCCAGTTGAGAAGCGACCTTGTTAAAACCAGCAAGAGCCAAAGCAGCAGACCCTTCAACAATGATGCTCTCAGACCAAGCAAGCTCCTTCAAGGCCTCCTTAATGTCATCTTCGTTGCACTCGATCAGTTCATCAACAACTGCGTTTGCCAGTCCAAGGGTTATAGTGTTTTCGTCGATGTCGCCAGCGACAGCTTCGGCCAAAGTTGGGAGATGCTCTGTTTCGACGACGTGACCTGCTGCTATTGACGCAGCTAGAGCCTTCGAGTTTATCGCCGAAACACCAAAGACTTTAATGCGTGGATTGTTTGCTTTGAGGACGGATCCGATGCCACTGATAAGACCACCGCCGCCCATTGAGATAAAAATGTTATTGATATGGTTACATTGCTCCAAAAGCTCGAGGCCAATGGTGCCCTGACCTGCAATGATATCGGGATCGTTGTATGGCGATACGTAAGTATAATCACCCGAGGCCGCAAGCTTCTGGGCATGTTGCTCAGCAAGACCAGTCTCAGCGCCGTGCAGAATCACCTCAACGCCGTATGACTTGATCGCATTGAGCTTTGCAGGAACGACAATCTCAGGAAGGACAACAGTCAGGTCCCTAGATAAACTCTGCGATGCTAGAGCGCAGCCGATGCCATGATTACCGGATGAGGCAGTGATTAATCGACCTTGCCCTGCTGCTGACAGTTTGGACATTGCCCCTCGGACTTTGAAAGACCCCGTGAGCTGAAAGTTTTCGGCCTTGAAGAGAACATCTGCTTTAAGATCACGGCCGACCTTCTTGGCGGGGATAAGAGGTGTTTGGTAGATGTGATGACGAATGCGGTTTCGCGACTGCACTGATGCAGCCGCTATTTCTTGGAAGGTCTGCATAGTGATCGCAAGTTTCTACAGAGAGCCGAGCGAATTGAAAGTATCAAGTAAGTCGTGATGAATCGGTTTGAGTTGAGGAGAGATTGGTGTTGGAGCGATCTGCGGATCTCGGTGGCATTTATGGTGAGTGAGTTTAATAGCTTGAGTCCTAACCAATCATTTGAAGGACTTGGATGTCTTCACTAAGGCGCGCAGTGCACATGTCAGCAACTGACCAAGCTAAACCATACTTGGCAGCTCTTCTGACTTCGAGGATTGGCTGCATCGCCAATGCAATCGAAACTCATGGGGTTCAGAACGCGGTGTAGGCCTGTAAGCCATACGACATCAATGAGATTGAGCTGTGTATTCCAGGTTTATGAAGAAGAGCCCTGCATTCTTTATCCAATGACGGGCTGGCAGAGGAGGGTCAGCATAAGAGTTGCAGTATTTAGACCTGCCTAATTGGGGCAATTAAGCGTTAGCCTCACCATGGCATTTTAGATCATGGAGTCAGAGGTGAGCTCGGTGTTGAATTTTGTGAGCCTTCTGGTTTACGGAGTACTTAGTAAATCTTAACACACAGCCTTGTTCCGACATCGGCCACCAACTTAAGCCATTCTCCCTGAGGCTTCTGATCCTTCTGCTCAACACATTTTCCAAACATCTCCCAGACCTTGAGGAACTTATGATTACTCTCCTTGGTCGTCTCAATAGCATCAAACGCCTTTACCATCCACTCATGCTGTTTCACCTTTCTATAATCCTCCCTAGCTTTCTGCTTCTCAGAGTCCTTAGCAAGGAATACTCTAACCTGAATACAATACAGAATCAAGGCTGCGAGACCGGCTGCCAGTGCAGTCGCGACAGATGATCCGTCCACAATCTCCGGGGGAGCTTTCCTGCTTGGACCGCTGTCGACTTCGACTTTGTCGCCGGGAAAGGTGTAGCTGAGCTCAGACGCATTACCGACGTAGTCTACACTCGCGCCTGAGGAGTTGGCAGCGCCGATGGTGAAGATCTTGGTTGTTGCCTTGGAGGGATATGTTGGCGCGTTGTGGGCTCCTTTGTCCCTTGCGGAGCAGAACATGAGGATGTTGGCGTTGGCGGCCTCGACAACGGCGTTTTCGAGGTCCTGTCTCTCTCTGTCGTCCTTAGGTGGATCGATAGTCCATGACATGGAAATGATCCGAACTCCTTGTACTATTGCTGCACGGATGGCCTATTGACGTTAGTTATGGTTACCTGTTATGTGATAGGTTATATACCTTTGCGGCACTTCGAGCGGTGATGTTCATTTTGGTACCATCTTCAGAAGGAGTATCCTCCAGTCTCAGTATAAAGAGAGATGCATGCGGACACATGAGGTGGATATTCTTCGCCATGATAGTTCCGTGACCAGTTCGAGACATATAATATGGATCAAGAAGACCTCGGTGTTCAGAGCGTACGCAAAAGCTTCTGCCACCTGTAAAATGGTAGTCAAGGTCCTTCATGTCAACTCCATCATCGATGATCGCAATCTGAATTGGTTCGATCATATCGCTGACCTTGGTTTCAGGGGCCATGGGATAATTTGCCTCGGCTTCAAAGATCAGCTTTCTGAAGTCTGTCATGCACTGGATCCATTCGTGCTTGGTAGTATGCTCTGGGACCTCTTCAGCACGAGCGGAGGTCTTGTCAGTTCGTCTTCGGTGCGTGTTTGGCCAGTCCAATTCGACTTCGACATTGGGACAAAGCTTCTTCATCCTGGTCTGGAACTCGCTGACGTTGTATTCAGTTCGGGCGGATGATTCAAGGCCCTTCTGATGTTAGTATATATCCGTATGCTTATTGCCAAGGAAGACTTACTTGTTGGATGTGCAGTTTAAGGAGCCCCAGTTCGGGTAGTTTTGCCAACCCTCCCGCCTCGCTCCAGCCTCTGAGTACAGCATTATTACCGCTCCAATAGAGATGAACCTCTTGTACCTTAGGAGCGGCATTGACAATGACTTCAGTGCACAAGTCTGTCTTGTTCCAGTCCCAAACCTCAACACCCATGCCTTGGAGCGCTTTCTCAATAGCCTCATCACTATGAGATGGGGAACGGGGATCAGAGTCTTGAACAAAGACACGTAAGATAGTATCAACGCCCTTGCTGCGGAGCTGATTGAATATGTGCACCAAGTCCGACCTCCCAGCTCCATCCGGTACGGGCTTGATCTGTTTGCGAGCCAGGGTCCTCGACTTACTTGGCTCCTCAACGGTGATTCTGGGGATCCAAACGTATTGGAGAGTGTCCTCAAAATTGATGTTCCGCAGGAGATTAGTGAGTCCCTTTTGAGTGAGACTTTCATCTGGATGCATCATGCCGGAAAGGTCAAAGCTAAGCTCCTTGTCTACGATATGTCAAACAGTGGTTCAATATTCAATGGAAGAAGCCAGACTTACCCGAGGGAGTATTCTTTCCGTACAAGATCTCCATGGCGTCAGTGCAATCCCGGGATCTCAAATAGTGAAGCTTGAGCAACCGTTCAACTCCTTTCACAATGGTCTCATCCACTGGATCTGATTTGCTGCCATTCGTCTTGCTCTTCTTGTACTTGGCCGTACCAGATTCGGCAGTTGTTTTCTTCATGCTGTTGTCTACAGTATCTGGAACAACACTTGGAGCTGGTGAGGGAGCGGGTACAGAATGCTGGATTGTGATAGCGCCTCCATACTTGGTTCGGTGATCGGCTTGTACGCTCTCTCGCATCTCGGGTCGCATGGAGCTGTCAGGTGGTAAGATAGATGGTACAGATGACGAGATGCCTCGATTGGGAACAGATTCTGCCTCTTTGCCAGGCTTATCTGCTTCCTCTGCCTGCTTCTTTCGACCCTTCCTGACACTTTCTTTATGGTATCTATAAGGAGAGAGGTTCGCTTTGTTGAAGTCACCGTTCGTGCTGTTGAATATCGCCCGATCGCCCTTGTCCAGCATCATTTTGACATACTGTAGCTGGTCTCTCTTGCAGTTCTCATAGTCAACAGCAAGATGAAGCGGCGTGTTTCCACTTTCGTCTTTTGCTGCCAGAACCTCAGGCTTTGCTTTCTCTATGAGTAGATCAAGGAACTTGATCCTTTTGTGAATGCCGATATGAAGACAATTCATGCCTTTGCTTCCAACGATGGAGATGATGCTGCTTATGCCAGGATGACCCTCGCACATCCACTGCACGAGTGGCTTCTTTCGCTGCTCGATTGCGAGGAATAGTGATGTACGCTCCGAACGATCTTTGATCTCGAGGTAACATTTCTGCTGACAGAGGAATTTGATGAGTGGTTCCATTTTCTCATCCAGATTAGGAAGGGACTTTTTGTCTTCCTTGGCTATGATGTGAAGTGCAGTTGGATGGTCGTTGTCTCCAGTCTTGCGGGCGAGGTCTGGTCCCCGATGAGTGGTAAAGTCAGCGAGTTTCTTACTGTCGGTGAGGTCGAGTTCTCCGTTGCGAATTTCTTTAAGGACTTGAGCAAGCATGTCCTTCACTGAGATTTTCTCCCCCTCCTCATCTCCATCTTCATCCTCGCTGCCACTGCCGTCGCTAGAGTTATCACCAGCTTTGGACGCTGCGTCTGCTTCGACTTCGATAAGGTCATAATCTGGTTCTGCATCGTGAGACTTGTAATATTGGATTGCCGTACTCATTTTTCGGGCTGAAGACATCTTGGATGTCCTGCTTATTGTTCAGAGAGCCAGAGTACTGTTCAAGCCTTTTCCTACCGTAATAGACGACTCCAAGCAAGCAAAATAATTCGATCCTCGGTATGTCACGCTTTGACCCAGGTAAAATCCTGGGACTCTGAAATCGACACCCTACCCTAGTCTCTAAGGTCTATTCTGGTGCTTGTGATAGGGCCTCTAGGTTCCGCCTTGCAGGGGCCACGTCACTATCGGGTCCCGCTTAAACTACCGGGGATTGTACAGCCCTGTAGGGATATTTGTAGCAAAAGATCTTTGAATCTGGCAATGCGGTCAGCATATGCGGCTAGTATTGAAAACAGAGTTTGAAGATTGACTTGCCACGAGACTCACTGTCAAATTAGGGCATAAAACGCACGACGGAACCCGCAATGTCGAGGTTTATCAAGCATCAGATGACGACCTTGTACGAAGATGAACGATACTGAGAAAGACTACGGCAATACTAGCGATGAGAACACTGAGTTCCTCGACGTAGACGCCCAATTAGAGGCAACATCAATCAGTATCGGTCTCAACATATCCGCAGGGAAAAACAACGAGTTTCATACCCGCAATGACCCAGCAGCACCCTTTCAGCGACCGACAATCACGGAGCGGCAAGGAATCACTCAGGTCCAGTGCTTTTCACGCGAAATCATCCATGGCTACTTATCACCAGATGGAAACAACGCTACCCTGCTCGTATATGATCTTCATCTGGACACAACCAAGAAATCCCGACGTATCCGTGAAGCTCAAATCAAGTTCGAGTTTAAGAACAGCAGTCCAGGAAGCCCAGCGCCCCAGATAGTAAAGATAGCACCTCACGGAAGTGTCTCCTTGCTAGCAACATCTGCAGAAGAGTCCAGAACTACCGGCTATGGGCTATCAGCTGGAGCAAGCCAGTTCGTCACCGTCGAGAGCTCGGCAAAATGGGAGAAGACAGTCAGCCAAACAAGAAACGACGTTGCTAGAGTCTCCGGTGGCTTTCTCTGCAATGACTACGGCAAGCAAGTGGGTGCTCAGTGGATCCTCTTCGAGAACAAGTTAGTAGCTTCGGGCACACCGAGATTTATGCGCTTTGCCATTCTGCTCGGCAGGGAAGACGACGAGGAGGAATTCGAGTGCAAAGTCACTATCAGTGCTAGCGGGGATTGGAAAACAGAACTGGCAGGATTGGTTGGGTCTACGCCGCGCGATGATCCTATCCTGTTTGACCCGACCCTGCCGCCTACGAACAAGCTTCGCAAGGCTTACGATATCGAGAATCTGGGATCTCTAGACTTGGACGAGTTTGTGGAGATCGAGTTTGATAAGCCTCTGAAGAAGGCTGGGGAGAATTCGGCTTGACAGGCCTCGGCAGATCATAGTAGTTTAGGGCAGTAGAAATTATGCACGCACGGGCCCGAGTGCCGTGAGGGATTTTATTCGCCTGATCCTTGGAATTGACTTCCAACTTGACCATTATTGCTTCGTATTGTGTGTACCGTTGCACTATCGGCGGCTAATATACTCCGCACCTATACCAATAAGTACTATGTGAATCATTTCAAGCCCTACCCATGTCAACCATAGTTACGGTGAGTCTCCACATTCCGGTTAGCACGGAGCCGCAGATTTCGCTAACATTCTTTCGCTGCGGAAAGTCGGATGAAAGTCAAGGAGGCATTCTTGGAACCTTGGTCAACTTTCTGAGAAACACTGCCAAATCTGACATGTCTGAGTCGGGGTCCGCTTCCGGTTCGTCCTCGGACAATGAGGTCCCGTCTCGACGTCCGTCGATGCAGCATCAAGATGAGAATGAAGTGAAGCAAACTGACAGTACTGAGATCACAAAGGAACAAGCGGAAGAGAGAGGTGAAAATGTTGGGGATGACGCAAAGAACCCGGATCTTAGAATACCGACAGAAGCTGAGACAAAGGATGAATCGTTGCACCTTGTATGGCAAGACTCGCCATCAGACAGTGATACAAGTGATCAGGCTACTGAAGCTCGACTTATAGAGTAAGTCTCACATTAGAAGCAGGACTTTGACGCTGATGATATACAGTTTCGTCATTATGCCTGGAGTCTACGGCAATTGGACCGACAAAGACTTTGGGCCGAGCCCTGGATCTGGAAGTTCAGCTTGGGTCACCAAATTCGCCGATGAAGGCTGGGAGAAGCCCAAGAACCCTCAAAGCAGTTGCCGAGTATTTCGTTTCGAGTATGAATCTTCTGAACTTTTCTCTGGTCATAGATCTCGAGAAGCAATTCACCGAATTGCATTGAGATTGCTCAGCGGATTACGATCAAAGCGTTCGAGCGAGATCAAGGTAACTGGTCTACTCACCATCCCAGCAAGGTATACAGTCTGACATGAAGGTCTATACGTAGAAGCGTCTGATATATTTTATCAGTCATGATATTGGAGGTGCTATCGTCAAAGATGTAGGTTCTGAGTCTTGGGAGTTGAGTAACTTATGCTAATCAAGTTCAGGCTCTCATCACAGCTTCCCTCGACAGGAGCTCTTGGCAAGACATATCAGAGATGGCCCGAGTTTTGGTGAGTGAGTCCTATCTATTGCACAGTTTACACAGTCTGACACACTCCAGGTCTTCAACGGCTGTCCACATCGCCAGAGAAACACTGCCGACCTGGAAACGAGGCTGGCTAGCTTTCTGTATGAAAACTACACTCAGGCTTCTGGAAAGTCACGACCTTCGGCAGCATCAATATCAGGACTTACTAGAGCCATGGTCCAAGTGAATGGTCTCTTCGTAACTTCCCATATCGGCCTGCGAAGTTGGATCATAAATCTGCACTCTTATGGAGCGAATAGCAATCGCGTGGGTGACGCAACATTATATGAAGTCCCTGTATGACGCGAGACTGACTTGAGATCAGGGTTCCGACGCTTACTGTGCGACGATGGGTATACCATTGGAGTTACGATTGACAGCACCATCTGGCACCGATTATTCTCCTCTCACTCAGTATCTTGCGAAGATAGAGCTAGGTATGCTAAAACGATTCAATAATCAATTACGGCTAGGATTAACTGTTCTTATTAGACGTACGCGAGCCGAAAGAGACCATCGGACCACGTCAGTATGCTCAAGAGAGGAAGCTCCTTGCTCTTGCGTCCCCGATTTATCCACTTCGGAACAAGGTCGAGCCCAACCCTCTGGTCGATCTACCAGATTATCAATCATGGCTGAACAGTCCATGCCCTCAAATCCTTTATCTCCATGGGAGTCATCGCGTTAGAGATATGGCGGAAAGTGTGTTCTATGCTCTCGAGGACGAAACCACAAGGGTGAAACGACGGGCAAACGTTCTCTACTTCTCTTTCGACAAATTCGACGTCCGTGCTGATAGTATTCGGGACATGATCGCTACCTTCTTAGCCCAGATCTGCAACCATCACCCCAGGCTCGGACCTGCTATCAATCGCCTGTGCAGCCAAATTGAGAACGAGAAAGGATGGACCGAAACAGACCTGATACAGTTCTTTGAGATGTTTAGAATCTCAGCAGAAGTCGAGCAGACGATGATTGTTATCAATCACTTTGATGAGTGCTCGAAGGGTTCACGCAAAAGGTTTCTTGATCACATCACTGACAAGTATTACAATGATGAGACCCCATGGAAGATAGTGGTTACAAGTCATGAGCCAGGTGCTCTGAGTGAAGAGCTATCTGGCCCCTTTTGTGTCCCTATTGATATATCGTCCGGGGAATTAGGAGACCTTCATACGAGCGGCTTTGAAAGCGACATTAAAGAGCTGTTAAGTGCAAGGGGCGATCTAGCCTTCAGTGGCGACCAGATTCGTAACGAGCTACGGTTCACTGAAGGTCTCGATCCCTCAGTGCGCCATATCCTGTTTGAGCAGCTTAGGGTTCGTGACGAGTGGCCAGATGAGATATCGACTGATGCAATTCTTGAGCCGCTGAGTCTTAGTCAACATAATAATGTTGATAATACTATGGCATCTGTGCTTCATGCTGTGCTCAAGAAGTTCCCCGATCAAAACTCTCTCGAGTGTCTTCTCTCCTGGCTCTTATACGCTGTCAGACCACTTACCATCTGGGAACTGGCGACTATTCTCCCGTTCTCACATGAGAGGGAATGCACTAAAGTCTCTCCTAGTTTCATGGCTGTCAACAGGCTCGTCCAAAAGATTGAGCATGACTTTGCTGGCGTTCTTGAGGTGAATCACAACGAGGTCAGGTTTAAGCACCCGTGCTTTCACGAACTCATGGTCAATGGGGATCCTTCAACCCAAAACGCAGCGGAGAAGGATTATCCGTGGAACAAGATCAAAGGCAAAGCTCATCATCTTATTCAAAGCATGTGTCTTGACTACCTATCCAGAGAGGCTATTCAAGAGTATGTACGAGAGAACTTTGCAGTTGCAGACTCAGCAACCTTCGAGACACCGGCTTTCCCAGACCGCACAAACCTTGCTTCGTATGCTATTCAGGCATGGGCACATCACTATTCTCTCTGCTCTCCTCTTCCGGATATATCTGCCTTGTCATCAAAGAAGGACCTGGTTCAGACCCTGGCCAAAGCTCAGTGGTGTCTATCTAACCCTGCCACCAGACGCTCTCCTTGCTTCCAGTCTCTGTTCCCAATCTTTGCTGGTCTTGGCCTTCCTAATGTGGTGGAGCCATTGGGTAGTGATGATGCGTTACGAGGTCTTATCGAAGCAGCAAGCAAGGGGCAGAAACAAGTGGTCGAGGACCTTCTCGGTGAATACGACTTCACACCAAACGAGACGTGGGAGGTTCTTAAAGCTGCGTGCTCTTCTGGTAGTGAGGAGTTGATGAAATCCCTTTTGGACAAGATAGAGGCCAAGGGGAAGATACCTGACAACTTCGATTGGCCGCCCGTGCTGATATATCGGGTTGCCAATCTGGGTCTAGAGGGCTTTGCCGAAAGGATACTCAGTCTGGGATGTCCCGCAGATCCAGAGGTCGAATGGAGAAACGAGACATCTATGCAGGCCTCCCCTCTATATCAGGCAGCGTGTCATGGGTATACCAATACGGTTCGAGTACTACTAAAGCATGGTGCCAGTATGGAGTACACGAGCCTGTCTGGAAGAAACCCGCTTCACAAGGCTACACTCGAGGGCCACACCGAGACCGTCAAAGCCATTCTGGAGGAGTCACAGGTCAATATCGACTGTCCTTCGGAGTCAAACTTCACTCCCTTGTATCTAGCGGTTCTTGGAGGCAACCATGACACGGTGAAACTGCTATTGGAGAAAGGCGCAGACCCGAACATGGGCATATCAAATTCTCCCACTAGTGACGATCAATGGACGCCCTTACATGCAGCCACCGACGATGGTTTCATGAAATGCATCCAGCTACTCCTAGACAAAGGAGCCAACCCAAACATTCCTGGACCTTCTGGAACACCGCTGAATTGGGCAGTTACTCACAGCCGTATCGATATCCTCGACATGCTTCTTAGGGCTGGTGCTGATCCTCAAAGTCAGGCTCTCAAGAAGCCTCTTCTAGTCACAAGCGTCGGTTCAGAGCTGGCAGAAGCGAGTCTCGGTATGCTGAGAAGACTTCTAGAGCTCAAACTGGACGTCAACTGTAAGGGCCTCGAGGGAGACACTCCACTCATCACTCTAATACGCTCGGGCACAAACAAACCAGCCAACGAATACATCCACAGAGACAAAGCCTTGAAAATGCTGATAGACCATGGAGTTGACGTCAACCTTGCCAATGATGAGATGCGGACACCATTACAATATGCAGTCTTAGTGAACTACCACAACGTGGTCCAAATGCTCCTAGAAGCAGGTGCTGATCCGAACTTGACCTTCAAAGAGCACCGGACACCTCTCTGCTCCGCACTTCACTATCCTGCTTTAGTACGCTCATTACTTGAGAAAGGCGCAAATCCTGACGTTGGCTTCGATGAAGGGTTTACTCCTCTGACATACGTCGCATGCTTTGGCTACACGGAAACTGCGGAGCTGCTTCTGGAATACGGAGCGTCTGTTGATCTTGAGTATGGCTTGGGAGTTGAAGATCCCCTCAATGATTGGATCAAGGGCTGGACCCCCCTTATGTGCGCTGTACATCAAGGCCATGGTGGGATAGTTCGGATGCTAGCTGAAGCTGGAGCGGACATGGGTCGGCGAGACAAAGAGACGGGGAATTCGATCGTTCACCTTGCGATATTTGGCAAAACTCTCTCGACTATCTTGGAATTTCCATCGAGGATCGATCTCAACGTCACGGCGAATAACGGGCTGGGAGTCCTTCACTATCGGGATCTTCAACTGGCAGACCTGAAGCGGCTGGTCAACGCCGGAGCAGATGTCGATATTGGCAAGGGAGAGAGACCAACCCCGCTGCAAGTATACGCAGACTGTGACTTTGAGAAGGTCAAGTATATCGTGAAGCGCGGAGCTAATGTTAATTCATTATCCCCCCATCATGGTTCACCTCTGCATCAAGCCTGCAGAGCAGGTCAGTTTGATATCATCAAATTCCTGATTGAGAACGGTGCAAACGTGAATGCTACCGAAGACTTTCTGGGCACGCCTTTGCAAGCCCTATTTCTTGCTCAGAGTCCGCTTGACGCGCTGGAACACGAGAATATGGCCCGCTATCTCTTGTCGGGACATGAGAGCGCACATGCGGATGTTACAGTCAAAGCTGGTGTCTGGGGCTATGCGATCAACTCAGCTGCCTTTGGAAGTCTACCTCCTGTTATCAACCTTATCCTTAACCAAGAACACGCGACCGTTAATGTCGCGGACGATATGGGCCGCATGCCTATACATCTGGCGGCATGCAATGGCTTAGCCAACTTTGAGGCTGTTCTGGAGCGAGGGGGCGATATATATGCCAAAGACAAACAGGGACGTACGCCGCTACACTGGGCTGCCCAGACAGGAAAACTCCAAGTTGTAAAGAAGATCATCTCGCTTATGGGTGACAAGTTGGATATCGATGTCCCAGATATTGATGGTTGGACGCCTCTTTGCTGGGCACCTCGTAACGGCTTAACACTCCTCAAGCCAGAAAATGCAGGAGAGCCATCGCTCAGTGCAGATGTTGTGAGGCTTCTCATTGAGCATGGGGCCAAGACAGGTGTGATTGTAAAACAGGGCGAAGACACATGGACTCCGGTCAGCATTGCTCACTATCACAGAAGTGACCCAGACATTATATCGTTGCTAGATAGTGGCGTACCGACCAACAAAGGCAACAACGAGGACACCGCCGAAGGAGCAGAGAAGAAGGCCAAGGTTGCAGCAAAGAGGGGAGTTCGACAGGAGGGTGCCTGCTGTGACTATTGCTTATCGGTTAGTGCTTCGCGATTCTCTCCAACATATGCTAACCTGGAACTTTAGAGTATCTATGGTCATTGTTGGGGTTGCGATACGTGCAAGTGGTTATGCTTTTGTGATAAGTGCTATCAGCACGCCAATATTCTCCACCCGGCGCATGACGACTTTACACAAAAAGGTGAGGAAGAGTATGGGGAGGGTGAACATGAGGTTTCAGGAACAACCGCTTCTGGCTCATCTGACACATACTCCAACTCTGATTCTGACTCTGATTCTGGATCCAACAACTCTGAAGATGAGGAGGACAACGAGAATGGGTCTCAGGATGAATGATTGGATCCAAGTGAACGAAAAGACTTGGACGTTTCCAATAGTATTCCAAGACTAAACAACCTTGAGCGAGAATAGAAAATACAGCTCATAGAACGCTCCATAAACCCATGACCATCTTGTTCTAGACTATACCTGCTGGGAGCTGAATTCCTGAGTTTCCTCTGTCCACTAGCCAGCAAATCTCCATCCCTCGGGCTCACCAGCTGCATCCTCCGCGGCTTTCAAGGCCTTGTTCTTCTTAGCCACGTACCATTTTGTGATGAGAACGAAAACCACAGTGAGACCACATCCTGTAATGATAGCACCGCCTCCAGTCTGATAGTAAGGCTCCTGGTTGCGGAGGAAGAAGTACGGTGTAAACCAGTGGGAAACAGACGAAACACAGTTGGCGTAGGCAATGAGGGCAGCACGCTTTGTACGGGGACGAGGTACAACAGTTGTCTCCCAAGAGATTTGGAGCTAAGAACAAGTCAGCGAATCATCTTTTTGTGGATAATGAGATGGGTGGGAGAACTCACGTTGAGGCCGACGAATGGACCAACGACGAGCAGGATCATACAGAAGTACCGGGCGCCAACGTTGAGGGTGGTGATCATGACAGCGCAGCCGATCAGGGTAAGAAGGATAGGGACGATGATGTGATATCCGTGTTCCAGTCGTCGACCAGAAGACCACGAGACGCCCATCATCACAAGGAAGGCGATGATAGGAGGAGGAGCCTGAATGAGGTAGGTAGTGGTACCGGAGAATCCGAGGGTAGCGACGATCTTGGATAATTGTTAGTACGTGTGAGGATGAGAAGTAGGAGTTGCTTACGGAAGGGAAGAAGTCCTTGTAAGACTGTGCGATGATCAAGAAGAAGTGGATAGCGGCGAAGAGATGGGCAAACGGCTCCTTCATGCACATCCAGAAACCATCCCAGTAGCCTCCAGCATCATCTTCAGCAATGCCACCAGCAGACACAGTCTGGCGATACTGAGCCATAGCTGCCTCCTCCTCAGTGATGAAGTATGTACCCGTCGAGTCAGGGAAGTTGGGGATAAACCAGAAGCTCACAAGAGCCACCAAGATGCTGACAGCACCTGGAAGAACAGTTAGCCTTGTAACTTGTATAGTTATGCTTAGAGACATACCTTCAAGAAGCAAGAACCATTTCCAAGCTCGGAGGTTCGCAACTCCCTCCATGTTGGTCAAAATACCAGCAGCCAAAAGACCCGAAAGCGCCTGCGAGATAGTATTCCCCGCATGCCAGATACCCATCCTCATAGGCGACTCGTGCTTAGTGTACCAAGAAGAGGTCATGAGGGACACAGCAGGCACAAATGGCCCTTCAGTAAAGCCAATGAGGAAACGGCAGAGACAAAAGCCCCATCCTGCAGTGACAGCAGGCATACAGATGGTCACGCAAGACCATACAAGCATGCAGCTGGGGAGGAGGATTCGAGGGGTTCCCTTGGCGAGGATGACGTTGGCGGGAATCTGGGAGAGGATGTAGCCCACGTAGAACATGGAGATGCCGAGAGACCAGATTGTATCTGTCATGTGGAGATCTTCTTGCATGCCGGCGAGTCGAGCGTTGGAGACGTTGATCCGATCAAGGTAGCTGTATCAGTTAGCAAGAGAAACTTGAGTGAAGATGGAATGACTGACTTCATTAGTAGCATGGCTGTGACCATGGGGAGAAACTTCCAGTCGAGTTTGCGAACCAGAGATTTCTCAATGGCAGCTCTCTCCTCTGGAGTCTTGTCCTTGATGAGCGGATAGCGCTCGAGGATCTCATCTCGCACAGGAGCAACCTCTTCGTACTCGACATCTCGTTTGATGTCAAAAGATCCAGGTTTTGAGTGCACGGAGCCCGTCATGATGGCAGAGTAATGAACTTGATCAGTCAAGAGATAGAAGAACACAAAGATGGTAGGAGAATGGGCGAGAGACTGCTGCTGATCATCTCAAGAGCCATGGGTATCATACACTTTTATACATCCCAATCCTTACCCCAAGCTGGATACCTTCTTCCAAGAATGCCAAGATCTTGTTGTGTTTTCGCTCTTCCATCCGAGCTCACTACCGTGGCCACCCCCGCATCCCCGCGTTTGTGGAATAACCTTCCAAGATAGAGTGCGACGTTCGCGGGGGCTAGCGTTCGGACTCAACCCGTCGGTTACCATCCACCAATAAAACTTCATGACTCGGTAGCAACGGACTTGGCCCGGGGGGCTGGGTGATCAAAGCGAGTTGCTGATTGTCCCTGATGAGGAATAGCGTTGCACTATACGACGTAGATGACTTGGGATTTCGGGGGGTATCAAGTCCTGGTAATTCTGCGAGCGTTAACCATATTTTAAGCATATCTACTTTAGGGAAAGTTAACTTACCTGCAGACTGCCCTGTCCTTCCATCATCTTGGTGGACAGTGTTAAGAGGAACTGCTGAAAGATGCTCAAGGCGGAGAACTTGGATGAGCACTGTGTCAGGAGTATAGATGCTTTGCTCACTACTTCAAAGGTCTGTGTCAAGCCTGTTTGGTCTGGCTGTGGTGTGCGTTGAACGAGGCAGATGTACGCCACAGCAGCTGCCAAGATATCATATGCGTCTAGGAAAGATACCGTGGTGCCACTACCCGAACTATTATAGAGTTTCTCGATGAGTGCCTTGCAGCAAGCAATCGTATCAGCTTCTACTTCGCTGTCACTCTCAGCGTCGGCTTCGGAGCTTGTCAGATTCGGGTCTTTCGGTTGGACCATTAGGATCAGAGCCCGACATGCTAGTTGGTCCAAGTAATCGAAATGGGGACCCGTTGGGGTAGTAGTTCCTCCGGTTTGTGGGGGGAACTCTCGCCAAAAACAGAGGTTGCTGTAGGAGAATAGTGGGCTGGAACTATGACTTCCAAGTACATCTGAGATGAGCTGTGCATGGGTAATAAGATGCTTACTCAAGGCGAGCTTATTTCTGACTGGCCCTGAGGCAGTTTCATCTCCTGTTATTTCTGGCACCTCATTTATCATCAGTAACGCTCATATCGTCTCATTGGGCATCTTACTGTAACTGAGATGTCGACCTCCGTAATAGTGAATGGTCTACCCATAACCGAGGCCAAAGATCTATAGCATTGGGTTAGTGCTATGCATCCAACTCTGGCATTGGACATACCGATCCCACAGATACACGCTCCAGAATAGCCACTCGACTCGATAAGTGTACTCTATATCTGATGTGTTTCTGAGCGGTACAGTTTTGTGCAAGCCTGCAGCTATGCAATTCGTCATAATGAAACCCATAAGATGCCATGTTGATCCACCTGATGCACTAAACATTGAGAAGACTGCAAGCAGAAGCATGCAGTGTAAGGTGTCTAGAGGCTCTTGAGAGTGGAGAATGAATGGCAACAGCTTTACAGCTGCACCATGCAGATTGCTAGCCAGTGACGATAGGCGACCAGCATCAGGAGACATGCTGATGCCTATTGCTACAGCCATGTATGTGTTGAAGCGAGGCAGTGCGGTTCTAGCTGGATCGGCGCCTTGATCGCTCATCTCCAGAACAGCCTCATATTGCTCATATAAGCGGTTTTCGTCAATATGAGGGAGCCAGACGCTCCAGTCCAGAAACCGGTGGAAGGGACTGAGCGTTAGGTTGCGTGTGAGGGGGATGAGCTGATCATCCATCACATACGCCGGCTGCGACGATGATGCCTTGGAAGGATCTCGGCCATCTACAGCCAGAGCTGCCGATATCGATTCAATAATGGCGAGCTTATGTGGCTTATCACCTGTGTTCGTACGAGACTCAGCCATGGCTTTATTGGACAAGAGGCCAATGGCGCTCATGGTGTCTTGGACACTTGACTGCTCCTCGCCATTGGCAGCGGTCTGTTCATTCACCGGTGCGGATGAAACAGATCCATAATTTGACCGTCGGCGTTTGCCATTGATAGGCAAGACGACATCTACGGTGCTAAAGGAAGTATGTCTGGCCTGAACATGTTTCTGCTCGGCAACCTTGATCTTTTCTTCAAGTTCAGTAACACGACGTCTTAGAGACTCGACGTAACTAAAAGCATCAGTAAATGATACATAAACTATGAATGCGATATCATCACATACCCATTGACTCTCGCATGCGTCAGAGTAGTATTTTCATCATTAAAGTCAAACTGCTGAGACCTAGCAATGCACTCAACGCCAAGGTCTGCACACGAAGTACACGCCGGACGCAACCTATCGCACTAAGACACATTAGTAAGAACCCAAATGTGCATGATAGTGACAAGCATCACCTTCTGCTTCCGCCTGAAGCACCGTTCACAGGCGAGACTGTTCTTCTGCGGAGGCTGGGACTGTGACGAACTGGGGCTACTGGCCCGTGCAGGGCTTGGTAGCGAGACGCGGGATAGTTCGCGCCAATCAGTTGCCATGTTGCATGTTTCTTGGGTTGATCTGGAGGCGGAGGGAGATACGACACGGAGCGAGCCCGAGAGACGCGTTTGGTCGTCGGAGGGGGAAGATGGAGATGACCCCGGACTTATCGGACTTGGTCCTAGTCACGTGTGATCTGTATTTTAAGTGGTCTAACTTGGTCTGGACAAGCTAGGGGCCTTAATCCTAAGTGACAAAAAGACTTAGGTAATATAGTCTAAGCTTAGGATAGATTTTGATGAGCTTATTTTGGCACCCTACACTAAGTTGCCCCGAGGACAAGGTCACTGGGGCATGTTGCGGAGAAATTGCACTGGAATTGGACCTTGGAAAATGAGAAAATTACTATCTATAAACTATTTTGCGTATAAAAGAGGAATTCATTGCTTATGCCGCAACTGGGTAACCATTAGTGGCCCGATTTGTGATGCCATTCCCATTCGTGACAGCCCCATTTGTCGTACCGTTGACAACACCATTGGTAGCCTTCTTCTCCACTGAGTGACCGTTCGCCTGTTGTGACTTGACGACCGAAGCATTCAGCGCAGCCATCTCAGCGCCTCTCTTAGTAGCAGCACCAAGAAGTAGAGGACCATCAGTAGCAGCCATGACCCAACGAGCTCCCATCTTGCAAAACTTCTCCACAAGATCAAGACGAGCATGAAGACCACCAACACCTAGCCACTTTCCATGCTTCTGACATGCAGCAATAGTGCGCTCATAAGCTTCTGTGACACGAGGGTTCTCGTAATCTCCGGGAATACCCATCTCGGCAGTCAAGTCATTGGTACCAATGAGAAGAGAGTCAACGCCCGGAAGAGCGGCAATCTCATCGACTAGCTCCAGCGCTTCGAGGGTCTCAATCATGGGGATGACCATAGTAGCCGCATTAGTGACGGGGTTAGAGATCTTGGCGGGAATAGAGCGGAACTGATGATGCGGAAGACCATTTGTGGAGGAACGGTGACCAATGGGTTGGAACTTGGCTGCGTTGACGACATCCTGAGCGTCTTGCACAGAGCGGATGTGAGGAACGATGATGCCGAGAGCGCCACCGTCGAGGATTCTTGAGACGAAGAAGGGATCTTTGCTGGGGGCGCGGACGATGGGGGATATGCCGGCGTAGAGAGCGGCGACGCAGAGTTGGTTTGTTGTCTCGAGATCAAAGGAGGAGTGCTCCATGTCTACGAGGATACCGTCGTAGCCGGCTGTCTTGGCCATGCCGGCGATTTCGATGGACTTGACGAGCTTGATGCTCATTGTGTAGGCGACTTCATCGCGGAGGAGCTTCTCTCGCATAGGATGGGGAATAGGTGCAGCCATTGTGAGAATATGGGGTGATGGACAAGCTTGATAGAACAGATAAGGAGGTTAATCTGCTGTATTGGAGTACGTGATGGTGGATATTGGGAATTGGAGATGCTGATGATTGATGGGGATAGAAGCGGTCAAGGTGGTTTCTCTCGTATATTAATATACACCTCTCCAAAGTCGCAAAGAGTCATATTACTTCCTCGAGAGTCAAATACAGGATAAGTCCTTCTCCGCGTCCGATCTCGTTCCCCAATCACTCGCCTCCATTCAATTCTAGGACCCGACTGTTGGAGCCGAGAAGATCGTGGGGTGCGGAGCGGGGCCGCATACAACCCCGAAAAGTCATCGGACGTTGTCCATCTGTGACATCGGCATGATGCCTACGGATAACGGATGCCGTAAAACGGAACAGAAAAGAGAAATGATTCACCGGTTGAATCCCGCGGGAGTCATAGTCACCAAAGTTTGCCTTGAGGGAGATGCATAAAAGTGCAAGACTTGAGCCTCTTGTTCTCCTGACACCAAACTCGACCCCACAAACATCACCTTGCATCAGTACTTTCATCTCAGTCACCATGGCACCAAGCGCTGTAACAGACACTCCACCAGAGAGTCTCTCTTCTGGAAAGCCAACCGTCTATGTCATGGATACATTCCACCCTCAAGTCATGGCATACTGTCAAGAGAACTTCAACGCTATTACTCCCGATAACCCCAAGCACAGCCAATGGAGGCAAGAAGCACGCTATCTTCTCATGAGATCCTCTCGCTTGACTGCAGAGGATGTCAAGGCGTGCCCCAACCTCATCGCCATCGGCAAGCAAGGCGTTGGCATTGACAAGATCGATGCTGACGCCTGCGCTGCACGTGGTATCAAGATCTTCAACACTCCTGGTGTCAACGCAAGAGCAGTCGCTGAGCTTGTTTTAACACTAGCTACTGCATCTGCTCGTCAGGTCGGCTCTATTGTCGCCAAGCAGTCATCGGGTATTCTTGTACCTAAGGAGAAATGTTCTGGCTTGATTCTACATCGCAAGACAATCGGCATTCTCGGAATGGGCAACATCGGCAAATGCGTCGCTAGTATCTTCAGAGGAGCTTTTGAAGCAGATGTTATTGCGTATGATCCATTCCTCCCCGCTGATGCGTGGGCGGATATTCCTCATCAGCGAGCGAGCTCTGTTGAAGAAGTTCTGGAGTCTTCAGACGTCATCACCGTTCACATGCCTCTGACCCCACAAACAAGAGATTTGATTAGCTACTCCGAGATGAAGAGGATGAAGCGAACAGCTATTGTCATCAACACTGCTCGCGGAGGTATCGTCAACGAGGATGATCTCAAGCGTGCATTGTCTGAAGGGCTCATCTGGGGTGCTGGCCTTGACTGTCACGAGGAGGAGCCACCAAGTTATGAGAGGTATCACTCGCTATGGGAGGCTGGCGCTGTTAGTACGCCTCATATTGGAGCTGCAACGGCGGAGACTCAGATGCAGACAGGAATGGCGGCTGCGAGGTATTTGTTGGAGTTTGCGCTAAACAACCAATGAGATAGCAGAAGGTAGTTCTTAGTTACACGTTTTCACCAGGAATACACGATTAATAGTTCAATTTTCACCATCTCCCTCTTTCTTAAAACTCGAAGCCGTCCCAAACACTGGGATTCGTAGGGTCTCCATAAACATACTGGCCCAGCGCAGACTCCATATTCCACAACGAATCATAGTTCAACAGCGCCCAATTGACCGACGACCCATCTTGATACTCCTCAGATATATCATTCCCGTCTTGCCCTGGAACACCAAACTGGCTCACCGGGTCTATTAGGCTAGAGCGTGACTGCAAACCCTGATCAAAGAACTGGCGATTCGTCGAAAAGTCTGGCATGTTTCCCAAGGAATTGGGTACAGTACTGGTACCCAGGTCTGGAGAGAAACTTTGACCATTGAAGGCGCTGATGTCGTTTGAGAAGCCCAGCGCTGGATCAACTGGGAGATTGACCGATATATCTCGCATGTTGGGCCATAGTCGTTGCGACACGTCGCGGTGTAGAGCTTCGAAGACGGCTACGTAGCTCTTTGCGTCTGGGAGTTGTCGGGCAACGCTGTTCAATAACTCTTGGCAAAGCAGTAGACCTTGATGAGACGCGCGCATATCTTCCGGGCTAAGTTTCTTGGACACGGATATGCAGTACATGACCGACAATCCAGCCGTGAAGAGCATGTGAAAGTAACTTCGTGTGTGCGTCACCATACCTGGCTTCTGACATATGATGTGATACTTCTCAATAGTCTCAATCGCAGATCTGAGAAAGACTGTCAGGATCTCCTTTGGTGGAGAGCCGTTGACCTTTGGGACTAGGTCGATTGCGCGACGGAGGACAGATAGTCTCTCGCGGGCGATGAGCGAGTCGTACCACTCTTGCGTTTCGTACAGACAGCTCGGTTCCTGTATTATAGGATTGCTGTTTCTCCAGTCTTTCAGCTCTTTCAACAGCTTCGTCATCACCACGTGGACGTGACCAGCGAGTAAGTGCTTCGACCTTGTATTAGAGATCTTGCGCCTCAGCTTGGAGAACTCGGTCTGTATATGTGACGATATCTGCCTCAGCCGCACAGAGACGAAGAAGACAGTCATTTCATTCTGCACGTTAGGCTCGCGAGTGAAGTTCAAGGAATCGAGGCTTTGGACGTCGCGGCTGGCGGCTTCGAGTTCCTCGTCGCTGACTTCAACTGGAAACTTTGTCTCAATATCTGCATCGTCGATCAAGAATGGTCTATCCAAAGTCGTTGAACTGTACCGGTCGATAAGATAGAACTGCCAGAATATTCTCCTTCTGAGTTGTGTTTGTAGTAAGTCGCCACGGATATCAGTCCCGTTGTGAAGACCAAGTTCGATGCAAAGACGCCCGCATAGTCGAACCACATCCCAGATAGAAGTACCTATTGGGTGATAGATGCCGAATCTACATATAAGCAACAAATCTTGAACAGAATCCAGTCCCCGAGTCAGAAAGTCGCCGTCGAGGTGTTGTAGAGCTGCATTATAGTATGCTTCCGGGTGGCGATGGTGAAGCTTGTTGCGGTATGGCAGAACTGCCCCGATGGCGCATATCATGAAGGCTCGGAAGAGGTCGTGGCTTGAGGCTTTGGTGGATGTGCCCTGGCCATTGAAGAGACGCTGATGGAGGGCCCAGATGCTTCTGCGAAGGAGAAATGGGTTCTGTATGTGCGCCCAACTCAAGCTGCAGGCTTATCAGTAGATGGACAAAGACAGGGTGATTGTGACTGACTATTTCTCGAATAACATCTGTGTCTCTACTGCAGATGGCAGAGAGCATGGGGCTATCGAGACTTCATCGGTACCGGGTGCATCTGCTAATGTTCTTAGCAGAGTGGCATGTGACTTTCTCCAGTTCGCGTCAGAGAATAGATGCGCGATGAAGCTATCGACAAACATTAGCTGAGTCAATTTGTCATGACCAAGGACGCGAACCTCAAGCTTGCTCCTTCACGTGTAGCAGGCGAAGATGCCGCTATGGACCTCACAGTATGTCTGTCATCTGGACTGGAGGTATCCACCGTACTTGGGTCAGCGACTGTAATTGACTCAAGTTCCTGAAGCCTGTTGGACAATTCTTGCTCCTTTCTTTCCAGCTCATCGATCTTACTATAGGTCACTATCGTCAGAACGATTGAGAAACGGCATTTTGGAGACCTACGCTCTCGATAACTGGCCATTAGTGTCAGAGTCAATGCACGAGACGAGACATTCCAGCCCATTGCGTGTACATAGAGAGCAACTGGGCCTATTGTTGTCACACTGAGTCACTCCTGTCAGCACGTTAATTGAAGATAGAGTATGTACCAAATCTGACCTTGGTCTTCTTCTGGGCGCATGATTGACACGCTGGGAGTCTTGGGAGACGCGACATCCTCTTCCATTTGTGATTGGCTAGAACCTAAGCTGGGGTTGTTGGAGGACAAAATCTCAGGGGCAGCTTGATATAAATGCTCCAATAATAAAGAGGCTACGGTGATAGAGAGGAGATATCACGTGCTTCGCCCCGCAAATTGCTCACCAGAATAGGAATAGGTCATATTTAAAGCGTTTTGAGGCATCGACTTTTTATTGCAGCTAATAAAGTATTATTCACCAGAACATCAACTTCAAGGTCTGACCATAGCCACCCCATCCTAATATTTTCTTCCGTCTAAGCACTTAATATCTGTTCTCAACATGTTTTGACACCACCGACTCCTGATCCTTCATCTCGGGTTCCAGGATCTCGCGTGCCGCTGGCTTCAAATCATCAGCAGTAGGGTAGGCAATCTTGTGCACCGTGTACCAAGGCCTCTCAAACAGCTTATCCATGCTCTCCAAAGATCGACCAGAGGTCTCAGGCATCGCAAAGTAAACATAAACAAGAGAAATAGTGCAGATGCTAAGGAAGAACATGAAAGCACCATAACGCTGAGTTGCTGCTAAGAGGGAAGGCATGGCACGTGAGCAACCAAAATACATGGCCCAATGAACAGCCATGAGGATCGAGACGTTGATGGAGCGAATTCTGAGAGGAAAGACTTCGGCTGAGACGAGGTAGGGAATGGAGAACCAGCCGATGGACCAAGCGATGGCGTGGATGTAGATGGCTGCAATAGCTGCGCGACTAGCTGCCATGGCAGATGAGCTTGCTTCAATTTTCTCTGGGGTCCAGCCATTGGTGACCTTGAGGTAAGCCCCAACAAATGCCAGAGTAAAGATCTGCATAGTGATACCAGTCATGAGAGAGCGACGTCGGCCGATGAAGTCGATGACGAACACGGAGAAGATGAGGACCGACACAAACTTCAAGATGGCGTAGCAGCCGGTAGCCAAGAAGCGCGCTTCAGTACCCTCAATGCCAAGGTATCCAAAGATAGTAGGGCTATACTGAGTGATGGCATTGGCGCCAGACCACTGTCCAAAAACATGACAAGCAAACATGAGAACAAATCGTCGTCTGTTGGACAGATCCGTGAAAGTCTCCTTGATCAAGTCCCAAGTATTGGCACCAGAAACGATCTCAATCTCATGGTTCAACTGGCTCTCAATACCCTGAAACTCAGATTGCACATAAGGGTGATCTTCAGGAAGTCCTCGGAAGCGAGACAGTGTAGCAAGTGCTTCTGTTCTCTTGTTCTGGCTGAGCAAGAAGCGGGGAGTTTCGGGAGTGAAGAATGTGCCGACGCCCCAGATTAGGGCGGGAATGAGCTGAAGTGCGGTTGGGAGCTGCCATTGCAGGTTTGTTCCGGCGTGGTACTTGGTGACGCCGTAGTTGAAGAAGAAACCGAAGACGACGCCGAGCTGTTGACAGCAGGTATACTGGAGGGTCAAGAGACCACGAATAGGCTGGGGTGAGATCTGAACAGAGTTACACATTAGTTAGATGTATCGCAGAATAAGAAAGGGAGTCATACCTCTGCGATATAGACCGAAGGCAAGACAGTCGTCGCACCAATACCAATACCCGAAATGACACGAGTGGCATACAGAGCACCAAGATTCCCACTACTAAACGTCTGACCAAAAATACCAGCCATATAAACAACAGTGAAGAACTGGAAAGTACGCGTTCGGCCGAGTCGCTGGGTAAGCCAAACACAACCCAAACATCCAAAGACAGCACCAGCCGTAGCGATAGCCACGATCCAACCTTTTGTGTTTGCATATTGATGGTCGGTCTGGTTATCGATCCCGAAACGCTCTTTGAAGACCTCCATGATGACGAGGGAGGCAATGTTTCCTGCCAAGTGATTAGTTGGAGTTGGCGGTAGATGGACGTAAGAGCTAACCTTCGTCGAAACCCTTGGCGACACCAGAGAAACTCCAGATGCAGGTGCACATGAGGAGATACCAGTTGAAGATCTCCCTGGGACTGTCTTTGATGGCCCGTCTCGTGGCCTTGATCATATTTGGTCTCGCCATTGTGAATTGTGACTGTTGTAACTGGTGAAGATGGGAGGAGGACGAGAGCTTGAAGCTGAGGGAAACAAGATTGTCCCTGGGAGAAAGGGGGTGCAATATATCCTGCCCAGTCTCGCGGAAATTCCTTCCCCAGAGAAGTCAACGGGGATTGCCGACTCCAAGCGTGGAGATAAGAATGCAACGCTCACGTCCTGGAGAAAAAAGGCGGGGATGATCTTGGTTCCCCGAGATTCAAAACTTCCCCAGACCTCGGAGTGGGCCCCTTGTTTAGCGTCGAGTCAAAGTGTTGTCGTCGGGGCATGTCCTAGTGTTGTCGGGCTGGACCCGTAGGAGGCTTCGGAGCGTAGATTTGGGTAAGTTGCTAACGGAGATGGGGTACCCCTCTTCACGAGTCAGTGATGGTGTTGCATTGGGGAACGCCACGGCAAAGGACACGGGAAAAACGCGGCGGGCAGAATGAGTTGAGCTGATGCTTGGTAAGAGGGCCGGAGATGATATCGAGTCATCAAGTCTTGGGTGAAGTGACACTGATGATTACGGCGATGATGTTGTTGGAACTGCCGCCCAGAGTGATAATTGAACGGCGGAGATTGGCATTGAGCTACTATAGGCCTAGGCTCAAGAGCTATTGTCACGTCTGGAGAAAGGACAACGGGACGAGAATGTGATATGCTGTCACACGTTTCCCAGTATCTCAGGAGTTACGAGACGGGATATGACTGATCAAGCGTACCACCGTGTTTGGCAAGTTGGATGATATGTAGTTCATGGTCCAAATCTATCGTTCTTACTACACTTTGCTTTGCTTCAGCGCCGGCGCAGCTACAGCTCCCCGACAATGCCACTCCACCTTCTGAACATTCCCCTCCAAACTATCAGTAATAAACAAAGTCTTATGCTCCGGTCCCCCAAAACAGCAGTTCGTCAGATTAATCCCCGGCGATCCACTAACAATCCGAGCCTTGGGTATCCCATGCGTATCCACCACAAAGATTGAACCAAGACTCGGATGGCAAATGAACAAATTTCCCTCCTCGTCAAGTGCAAGGCCATCAGGGCCCGCGTTACCAAAAGACTGGAAGAACACGCCGACTTTGGAGGTAGTCCCGTCTGCGTGCAGGGGGAGGCGCCAGACTTGGTTTGCCCGTGTCATGGCGACATAGAGGAAGCGCTCGTCGCGTGAGAGGACGAGACCATTGGGCGAAGGGCCGTTGTCAAGGAGTGTGTCGAGTCTGCCGTCTGGTGACAAGCGGTAGAGGCGACCTGTTGGGTCTGTCATGCCGGTTTGGCCTTGGTCTGTGAAGTAGAGACTGCCCTTGGAGTCAACGATCAAGTCATTGGGTCCCTTGAATCGTTCGAGATTCTTCCTCGTCAACTTTGGACCGATCTTTCCTGTTTCTGGATTGAAAGAGAGTATACCCTACTGTAATCAGCATCACTCATAAACTCAGACGTGAGTTGTGATTACCTGCTTATAGTCCGCAACCAACAAATCCCCATCAGCAGTCCCAACTAGCCCATTTGGCTCGCCATCCCAAGTGCACGCAACGCTGACATTTTTGTCGGTATCAATCTTGAGGATGCGACCATAAGGAACATCCACGACATAGAGATTCCCAGCGCTGTCGACAACAGGCCCCTCGAGGAAAATGTGCTGGAATGACCCCGCAAAGCCCCCGCGCCATTCCGACTCTTGGCCCAGGCAGCGCTTGTCGTCTGGGATGCGCAGATAAATCTCTGCTTGGATCACGGGAGGTGGTGGGTAAAAGTTCATTTTGATCAAGATTATGTAGAGCTTGGCTGAAGTTGGTGATAGTAAGGTGCTGTTGGGATGCTTTATAGGTGCTTGGTGTTGAGCCGTTTGGGGTAAGCTATTGTGCGGAGGGACTCCGATGGGTCTTAGATGGCTTGGGATTAGTCACGCTTGAGTCTACATTGGATACCCAGTCTCCTCACGGGGCGGCATCATCAATCTCCTCTGACGTCGGTTCGGAAATCTTGGACCTTGTAAGAGCTGTAGTCAATGCCAATTAAGATACCGATGAATGTGCGCTCCAGCCTTGGATGCGACTTGTGATGCGTGTGAGCTCTAGCGGGCCTCATTTACTCATGACTCTCATGATCTTGCTCAATCTCGTCAATGGTCTTAGTTCAATTATAGAGTTCATGTGGTTGAACCGCAAGAGACAACACAGCTAAGCAAATAAAGTTTTGCTTTCTCGAAACTTTGTGCATGCGAAGTGTCTGAAACCCCTAGGTCTTAATCACAAGGACAATAGATCTATAAGCTTTATGGTATCGACTACGTGAAGATTGAGCTTAAAGTTAAATGTTATTCTAGAATTTCTTTCTCTGCTCTCTGTAGCCAGGGCATCCGATAGGGTTTACATATGAAAGTCAATAACTCTACGCAACAGCGTGTCCATATTTTGCGCCAAACAGCATGTGCTTCTCAGAGTCAAATAAAAGTCACAAGCCATCGAAGAGTATTTTCACTTTGCTCGCTGTAACTTTGTAAGAACTTAAATGCTAATCTTGTGAAAACTTCTTGTATATAAGAAGCTATCGCAGCTTTGCCCTAAAGTTCCATTATTATGCAGCAGCCCACTGTACCATTTAATATCGAGAAGCAGGAGACCCATAATGACAGAAGAATATGGTATTACAACACTGACACGGAGATGGTAAGTCCCGCCTGAATCCACTCTTGGGATACATACTGACACAGAGTAGTCTACGGGCATCAAGAAAGATACTATGTCCAATACATCGACCCGCCACCTCGGACACCATCGCTCGTCACCCTGAAGTAACGCATGAAACCGAGTCACAGCCGAACAACCCATGGAATCTCGAACGAATATCCCCAGACCATGCCACAAATGATGGTTCATCGCCATGCCACGATGATGAAACCGAGAGATCCGGCGCATATGTATACGTTATCGATTCTGGCATACATTTCTCACACACTGAATTCTCTGGCCGAGCTTCGCACGGAGTAAACTTCGTCCCAATGTCTCCACACTACGATGAAGTTGGGCATGGGACTCAGATGGCAGGAATTATCGGAGGCACTACGTATGGTCTGGCAAAAGATTGCACCATGATTTCGGTCAAGGTGGTGTATAAAATGGGCAGAGGTAAAGCAGAGTGGCTCCCCCAGGCCATTGAATGGGCTACCAATGACGCCATTGCGAAGGGTGTTGCGGAAAAGAGCGTTATGAATATGTCTCTCGGCTGGAGGTACAGTGCCGTAATTAACAACGCTGTGAAGAAAGCCACCAACGCTGGTATCACGGTGGTCGTTTCAGCGGGTAATGAGGGCAAGCCCGCTTCCACCTGTTCCCCTGCCTCAGCCAGTACTGCCATCACAGTCGCTGCGAGTGGCCCCGATAACCGCCGTGCTCCGTTCTCCAACTACGGCCTCCGCGTTGATATATTCGCTCCGGGCATTAAGGTCCCTACTGTCCCGAGTTTAATCGATGATGGACCTCTTTATAGTTCTGGCACGAGTCCGGCAGCGGCGTACGTATCGGGTCTAGCTGCGCATTTTATTTCCAGCGAGAACTTGAGGGGTTACAAGGCTGTGAGGAAGCGGATTATGCGCGCGAGTTTGAACGGGGTGATAAAAGATACGCGTTGGAGCAGGAACCGCCTTGCGTCCGACGGTTTGACAAGAGGTTGAATTCTTTTGATAAGTTCAGCGGGAGTTAATAGTCAGCGGCTCATGTCTTTGTTGTCCCCATATAACTCTAGATTACTGATTCTGATATTTATGTAAGACTATTCTTTCAAGACTTCAAACTGTTGGACTGAGAAAAAGTTACTTGTAATAGTTTAGACAATGATATTTGTTCATCGTAAGGATAAAGTGTTGCGTCTCGTCATAGCCCTCGCCAAGATCATGTCGTACGCTATGTTTTCTTACATACTCATCCTGCGCTTTGTATTATCACTCTGCCATCCCTTTGCTCTCTCAAATCCATTTTTGCCCTCGTAGAAGTCTTCGAAAGCCTGACGAATACCATCAGCACTAGTTGATACAAATGGCCCATGCTGAACGATTGGCTGGTCAAGGATCTGGCCGGCAATTAAAAGAAGGCGAGCGCTGAAACCTTGGTTCTCAGCAACCTGGATAGAAACGGCATCTCCTCCTGGCTTATACAGCACCGTGCCATGTTGATCCACCCTCGTCAAGGCTCCGGTTGGAGAAACAAAAACCGCTGAACCGTCAAATACAAAAGCGAAGGCATTCCAATCCTTAGGTAGAGGTTGGACCAGCGTGCCTCCTGGTTGAATCTCGACGTCTAGATACCACACAGGGGTATATGACAAATCTTTGACACTATCGACGTCGCCGACCTTGCCTGATATAACCTTGGCCAGAACCTTGCCATCGTCTAGATGCGCGCTCGGGATCTCGCTGGCTCTCAGATCTCGATATCTGGGCTCACACATCTTGAGATGTTTTGGGAGGTCGACCCACAGCTGTAGGCCCATGCTGTCACCTCCATCTGAGCCCTCGACGGGCTGTTCGGAATGCATAATGCCTTTGCCCGCAGTCATAAACTGCAAGTCTCCAGCATTCAAAATGCCCCTGTTTCCAGCAAAGTCCTCATGCTCAATGGCGCCCTTGAGGATGTAGGTGACTGTTTCTTGTCCTCGGTGGGGATGATCGGGGAAACCTGCGCCATTGCCGCCCTTCATGAAGTCAAGCATGAGGAATGGCGAGAAGTTGCGCTGTTGTCGGCTGCCAATGGAGCGTCGCACTCTAGCTCCAGCGCCTTCAGCCTGTTCGATGGCGGTGAAGATTTTACTGATCGTCCTTAGTTCCGGCATGGTCGATAAGTGGCTGGAGTGAGGAGGGTGTGTTGGTGATTAAGTTCTGTGTCAATGATTTATAAGTTTTAGTAGGCTGGATAGTCTTGCTCAACGACTTCGAATAGTTGGTATAAGACTTTAATGGGCGTTGATGTATATATATATATAGGCACATACTCAATCTAGACATAAGGTTAAGTGTCTCTGATTGTTAATGCTTACGAGAACTAGGTGGGGCAATCACATATCAGAGTCGGCTCAATTATAGAGGCTTGACTAATGATGTAAAACAGTATAAGCAAAATCGGTCACCCGCTACGCAGTAGAGCTCTGTTCGCCATATATATCAGTTGTAAGATCTGAGATGAGACAGTAGAGTAGAGATAGTCTACTTCTAGATATTAAATATATACAGCGCAGCTTCTTCATGAAGTGAATGGTGCCAATGGGTCAGGAAAATTGAGTGTAGCAAGAAGAGGTGTCATGACAAATCAGCCGCGCGGCAGTTCGGCCTGTTGATAGCTTACCGCGCGGGAACTCCACTGGGGAAGGGCAGTATATTAAGCAGAGATTGAACCTCCATAAGACAGTAGGCTGCATATAAGGATTGATCTAGAGTCGCCTGGGCAATAGCGATAAGGCGAATTTGCAAAAGGTTTACATTAAGGATCTTAGTCTTTCTGTCTATAACAAGCGATATCCGCCAGCTCAGATCAGCAAGACTAAACTAGTCTGCAGGTAGATAGGAGGAGAGACTTAAGGAGGTATCAGGTTAGGTAGCGTTACTTATAGCAATTATTAATTTCTCCCTATTAACTACTTATTTATAAAAGACTTATATATATTA
>JAAOAR010000178.1:0-67883 GCA_013395995.1 Fusarium pseudoanthophilum
AGTATAAATAAATATAATTAAAATTATATTAAGTTCCCTTAAAGAGAGCTAGGATAATAGAAGGCATTATTAGGGACTTATAACTTCAGCTAGTGCAGAATGTAAACTCTCTCTTGTCGAATCTGTAGCATCTAATTAAGTACATTATCTCTTATATAAATGTTTATAAAGTATTAATATGAGCTTCTGAGCTCTATATTTTTATTGCCATTGCGAGTTTGTTCTGCTGTCGAGCTGCTCTGCGGAACGAATAAGCGAGGAATGCTCAATAAGGTACGTTCAGTATTCAGCCAGAACCTCAATACAGGGGTTCATTCTGCTAGTTCAAGAGATAGTCTCCCAGAATATTGAGCTAAGTGGCTTCAGCCGTGCCGTCCCTTCGATAGCGTGATTATCTATGTATCCCATGTAGGCAAAGTCAAAGCGTCTACTCCGTAATATCAGCCGGGGATCAAAAGAACAGCCATCAATGGTCCAGACCACAAGAACTCTGTGCGTGAGATATGTCAAGCTAAGGCCAATAGAGTTAGTGGTTAGTCAGGGACTTCAAAGTGAGAGTAATTAATGCATTGGAATCTGCTTTTAGCTCTCCACGACCAAGCCACACGCAGACCGAGTCGCAGGCCTAAAAATGACCAGTCGCTAAATTTAGGTATTCCTGGCATTATACGTACATATTGTAAGGCGACACCCACCGATGAACATATCCCTGCCGCCACTTTGATCAGCACGGAGCGGTCTGTCGGGAGGTAGCGAATACTACATTCAGTTTACATGTTCAGTAGTGTCCGTAGAGAGATAGCTCGCACAACCCAAGTAGTTTGCGTTTCCTAGGCGACTCAAGAGACAGGATCAGTGGCTTTCTGGTGTTAACCATTCTGCTGTCTTCCTAGGATTGCTCTGGTAGAGGCAGCCTGACTTGTTTTTCGCATCTCAGATCAGCTAGCCACAATTCGCCACTCCGCATTCGTATATGTCTTACCTTTCAGGCATCTGGTCCAAGAAAATGCAATGGCTTTGGTTCCCAGCGAGCCTAGAACGAACGTGAGACATTAAGCTTCAAATGTTACGATCTTTTTATCACAATCTCGAGAGAATATACATAGTATGTGTCTAACACTATAAAACAAATGCGTCGATTAACAAATAGGATTATCGCCCGTAACCGGGAAGTCTGCTTCCCATGGTCTAGATCCATCTGACTTGCTTGTCTTAGCTTGATTTCCATTGTCTCGAGCAAGCCGCTATTGAACTGGATCAGCCAGAGCCATTCCATCTTAGCCAAGGCAGGGTTTCTTAGGAACCCCATTTACACGCTTCTCTCCGTTCATCTAGGTGGTACACAAACCCGATTAACGAACTGAAGTATAGAGAAAGAGCTATTTCTCTGTAGTTAGAATGAGATCTGGATAAGCAAGTCAGCAGGATCAGCACACAGTTGGCAGAAAACCTATGACCACCTGATGGGCAAAATCACTGGAAGCTTCTATGATATGAACAGAGGATACAGGCAATAGAAATGAACGACCTGTCAGAATGGCTTATCTTGAGAAGGTAAAGTGTGTGGGGCAATATGCAGTTCATCCTGGTAAATATTGATTTGTTAGCAAGCTGGATTCTATAGCTCGAATTCGTTCTGCATACCAGCCCCCACCGTACTTCTGGGGTTTATCAAAGTCAACTGAGATAGAATCGCGACAATTCATCAAGGGTTCACGAACGGCAATTCCATCGTATGTTGGTACGTGGTATGAGCTAGATTGCAGGAGTCTTCGCGTAGTACTTAGGGCACAGAAAATCGCTAGTATATATGATAGCGCGTTTTCATTGGGTGACAAGTTGCTTCCGCGTTGCTCATCTGTTGTTACCGTGCTCAAGCAGATGCTAGCTCACTATGAGCCTGCCAACGCCGCGATTCTACTGAAGTAATGCTGCGATATAATGCGCAACAGGATAGCGATAGACACATTTGTAAAGATGTCGCCTAGCTGTCCAACAGCTGCTGGGCCGTGAAACTGAAATACGCCAAGTGCTGCATTATCCTCGAAGGTGTTTCCTCCAGATGCCTCAAAGGTAGCAATAGGCCAGCCCTGTTCTAAAACAGAGATAAGCTCCCAGCTTCCAAAGTCACTGTCAGAAAACGCTTCGATGATCTGCCTCAGAGTTGATGTTTGTTGTGTCTTCTTTTTTCGCCACTGCCATCTTTGAGTGGTGCCATTGACTTCAACATCAAATGGCCAGGTAGCGCCGTCATTGAACATGCTCGTCTCCACAAAGTTTGCTTGAAAGCCATCAAAAGCGATGGTGCTCTTGCTACTGAAGGTATGCCGACTCTCTATAGTGCAGATCGGCAACTTCTCAGATGTATATGCCCCCTCTTTGATCTTGAGTCTGCTGCTTGAGAACATCTTTGCAGAGTAGGCTACTGGGCCTTTGAGCTGAGGCCCGAGTTCGAGACAGCTAGTACCGCCGTTGGTCATGACATTCCAGATGTGGAACTTGGTGGGAAGTCTGGTGAAGCCTATGCGAGGGTAGTAACTCGGTGGTCCCTGAAAGCCAGAAGGACCTGGTGCAGGTGGATAGATGGGTTGCTGGTAACCTGCGTTGGAAGGTCCCTGATAGTACGGAGGATAGCTTGATGGCGGACAATTCGTGTTTGAGCCCGGTGGAGGGCCAGGCGGTTGATAATAGTTGGGATAGTTGGACATATTGGTGGAAGCTATCGGCAATGGAAATATTCCGAGACTGGAGAGGTTTGGGGGGGAGGTATCTGAGAAGAGAGGCGGGATATAGTGGTTAGATCCCGTCTTAGAGCAACATACCAAGAAACTACGACTGACCCGGGGACTACGTTTGCCTAAATACTTTTCTCAGATTCTCTTGGTTTTCCCATTGATCGCGAGATGATGCTTCTTCGAGGCTTAAGTGGGGTCAAATCACACTTGAAGCTTACTCTTTTAGGTGAAACCGTGCGCCGTGTGTCAAATTGTGGGACCTCAAATATGAATCATGTCTGATCTTTGGCGTATTAATTGACAGTCAGTTAACCTGTTCATTCGGGCATTGCGAGAAAAGACTATGATCCAAAAAGGGACGCTCAAACTTGAGAGTTGTGAAGTAGCCACTGACATATCAATGAAACGGTTAAGCTTAATTGTCCAAAATGTAAGGAAAATGGTCTGCAGATTGCTAAGCGATATCTTCTTGGCGATCTAAGCCTCTCATAGCTTGAGAAACCCCAGCAGAGCCCTAAATTTTGCCCTCCCACACAGAATTCAACAGCTCATGAACCTTGGTGAATTTGTAATCTCGGAAAACTCGATTCCATTCATCCGAGACAGTCCAAGCTCCACGGTGGAAGGCGGTCAGAGTACCAATGGCCACCATCTTGGAGAAAGCTTCTACCTGATCCTGGGGAACTGATGGCAGTGGAAGTCGGGGGTAATTGTCCGTCTTGAGTTCGCCAGCTGCGAGGTCTTCCATTTTAAGCCACTCGATAGTAAAAGGCTTCCCTGCGTGAAGTTAGTACCCTTGTTTGTGGTTGCTTGCCGGTGTGCTTACCTCTGAGTTCTTCTCCAATTTTGAGAAGCTGACGAATGGAGATACGATCACCGCTGATACCTCCAATTACGGGCCACTCTCCTTCAAAATCGATAGCCTTGGTGACGATGTTGGCAATGTCATTTACACTGGTATAGGTGATCTCGTCATCGAGGGTGCCTTCGACAACTATCGCATGTTTCTTGACGAAATCGACGTTGACGACGGTAGTGGTGATGTACTTTGCAGTCTTGTAGGGATGGCAGAGGTAATCCATGAAGCCACCAGGCTGGAACAGTGTATATTCGATAACCTAATTGACTGGATCAGCTCCTGTAATGAAGAGAGTATCTGGGCTATGTTACCTTCTTATTAGAGTTTAGAGTCTTGAGATAGTCTCTGATCTCAATCTTGCCGCTGTACCATGACATGACGTCCAGCGAGTCTGCGAGTTTGGCTCCTCTGAAGCATGGTCAGTTGAAATGTCGCTTATTGATACTTGCTAGAAAACTCACGTTGCCCACTCAGATGGAGCGAACCTCTTCACGCCAGCCTCAACAGCTGCGTCAATAAGTCGCTTTTGGGTCTCACTGCCGGGATCCAAGTGAACGGCTAGGAAAGAGAGAACAGTTTCAACGCCGCGGAATAACTCAACAAGCTCAGACTTGTTTTCGTAATCAGCTTTGATCCAGGTGACGCCTGGGAGCTCTGGAAATGTAGACGGGTTCTAGGTTTGTCAGTCGAGAGTCCAAACGGGCGGGTCGTGGTCCAGTTGTACTTTGCGGACAAGTGCAGTGATATCGTGCTTTCTGGTAGCGACGAGCCTGTCGAGAATCTCTCTAGCGAGCTCTGAAGATGGTTAATAATTGGGAGGTTGAACTGCCAAGGCTAGACATACCGCTTGAAGCTCCTGCAATAGCGATTTTGACCATATTGGATACCTTTAAGTGTTGGTGGATGGGAATGGGAGTATTGTGAAGCTAATATGTTTTTGTGAAGCGAAGAGGATCTCATCTTTATATACATTACTTCGCAGTAACGACGGGTGCCTTTCGGTAGTTAATTCCAAGTCACAGGGACAACGTTTACTCCGAATACGTAACCGCAATCCTTTAGCGTTTTGGTGATAGATACTGAGTCGGCCTGAGCCGTCTCCCGCGGTTACGTGATCGGGGTAATTGGTGCCAATCTCCACCCAATCAGGTCAAAGCATCTCTGCTTACTCTCCCGCTTCATTCTGACAAATCCAATATTTGCACGGCACGTTTGTGAAGAAATTATATCTTTTGACCAGTAAAAAACTAGGAACTCACTTATTGGCGACGGGATGGGCATTACAGAGCCTCAAGATGAATTGACGGTTAGTTTCCTCCGCGCGACTCCGTCCAAGCGCTAACATAAGCTCCCAGCGTCGTCGTGAGCGAGGCCGACGCTCCCAAGCAGCTTTTCGTAAGCGACAGGCTCAATCAAACCATGCGCTAGCAGATCAGAATGCACGTCTTAAGCAGGGAATCCAGAGACTACTCGATACCGCTCAAGGTGATGAGAGACCTGAGATGCTTGGCATCTTTCGCGAGCTTGCAGTCGCTGCTGATCTTGAAGCTCCACCGAAAGTCTCAACGGGAGGGACAGGGCTCTCGAGCACTGAGACTTCGATTGACGACACTGCTGCTACAGACGCAGACAGCCTCCAGAGCTTGCTCAACGACATTGCCCTTCCACTGAGCCCATCGCAACCAACCCAGTATCGTCTGGAGTGTAGCATGTGGCTAGACCCATTACACTACCTACGCGTCTCCCTCCCTCCCCAAGATATCTTGCCATACCTTGGCCCTGGTGCAGAGACATTTGCAGGCCTTCTCTTCTGGTCCGTCATGGAGCATTACCAGACTGTATGCACGCAACACAACGCCAAAACGGTCATCCAGAAGGGCCTGAAGCATTCAAAAGCCACGCAAGATATCAAGCCCTCTTTCATCGAGACCATGGCAAAGGCAAGAGTCGAGTATAAGCAAACAGGCTCCATCAGCCAAGCACATTCTGTCGCCGCTGAAAAGGACTTGGGCCTTGTCCTGTGCAATCTCATTGAGACAGAGTATCGATCAACGGGTAAGGACCCAGATCAATGGCTATCGTGTATTGGCATTGAGAAACGACTGAGGAAGATAATCAGTGATGATTCACTAGAGAGATTGAGAAATACTGCACATGGAGAAGGGGATACAAGTTTGCAGTATCTACTGGAAGATGTTAAGTGCAGACTGTACGATAGCTGCGTCTGTTTTGGAGATGGACCTCGATGGGATGTGAAGATCGTTGATCAGTTATTTGCTCCTTTCACAAGATTTGGAATAGAAGGCCAAATGGGAATACGATGTGACGCGCTTCCAACAGTGTAGCATCTCTTCATCCCCACTAGCAAGACGTATGCTTTTAAGCAGGAATGAATTGATATTTCTATACTCATGGCCAAATCTCTACAATTATCTCCAGGCTAGCTATAACGAGCTTCATGTGATTGTTACATGTTTGAATCATATTTACTTCGACATCCCCTCGCGTGATGTTTCGATCCACTGCACTAGATACAAAGACTAAGAATGGCCGTTTGTGGACTCAGTCACAAGTCCATCATCCTTGAACTTGTACCTCTCCTCCAGATCCCAGTACTTGTTGAATCCAACGCCCTCACAAACCTCGTTGTATGAAAGGATCATAGGTGGCTTTCCTACGGTCATACTCTTCTTCAGTTCTTCCAAGGTCTCGCGAATACTCTTGAGCTTAGCAGCAACAAGCGTCCAGGGATATGCCACAGCACAGAATCCTAGTTCCGCAAGGTCTTTTGCTGACAGATTCTCGGTCTTTCCTCCTTCGATGACTGACACAATTAGTTAGCACGATTCTTCTAAAGGCTGAAATTGCTGCTAAGTGAAGTGACTTACTGTTTGCAAACGTGGGGATGCCAATCTCCTCTACACACCGTCGCATAGACTCACGATCGGGAAGGGCCTCAACAAAAACGGCATCAACACCGATTCTCTTGAACTCCTTGGCACGGCTCATGGCCTCTTCCCAGCCATGGATCAGAGCGTCGGTCCTCGCTAGGATGAAAATATCCTTGCCTTGATCTCGAGCGTCGCAAGCAGCCTGGATACGGGCATATGCCTCACCACGAGAGACGACAGACTTTCCCTTGGTATGGCCGCATCCTAAGGCAATTAGTTCTAGATCATCCAAGTACCATGACAGACTTACGCTTTGGCCAGGTTTGGTCCTCAATCATGATTCCAGCAGCACCAGCGTGGGCATAGCTCTCCACCGTTCTCTTAACATTCAGAGGGCTCCCGTACCCCGTGTCTCCATCGGCCATAACAGGCACAGAGACCTGCCGCACAGTTTCCTGAATCTTATCACACACCTCGGCCATAGCGATATACCCAGTGTCAGGAAGACCGTAAGCACTAGATACAGCATACCCAGCGAGGAAGATCATTGGAAAACCAGCTTCTTCACAGAGTCGTGATGAAAGACCGTCATAGCTGCAGGCGTGGGCGAGGATCTTGGTAGGGTCATTATGGGCCTCAAGCATCATGGTGCGAAGGGCTGACGCGTGGACGGATGGGATTTTGCCTCGGACATTCATGAGAGTGCCAGTTACATCGACGGTCTGGCCGGGCTTGCCAGGCTTTTGAAGGGTTGGGGGAGTGAACTGGAAGGGATAGGGGGTGCTGTTGACGATGGACTTCGACATTGTGAATTGAAATGGGGTATGTGTTGTGGAGATGATGAGATGTTTGATGATTGATGATGAACAGTTTGAAAGGAGACGTCAGAAGAACAACTTATATACATGAAACCTAGGAAATGTAAAGGTTCGGAGCTGGTTGGCATTCGGATAGGCTCGGAAAGTGACGGATACTCATCTATCCGGAGCAGAGCATGCTCCGGATCTAACAAGCTCCCCCGGATAGTTCTCAAAGAATCTGGGGTATGCGGGGTCCCCGCATCTTGGATCTGGATCCGATAATGGAACTCCCCTTTCTGCAAGCTACAAGCCTTGAACCCCGGAGACTGACGGGATTTGTCGATGATAGAGTCAAAGCGCCTCAAACGTGATAGCCTCTCTGTCGACTACTAAAACCCCCTGAAACCCCTCGACAATCCCAACTCATCAAGCTTCATCACCATCTCCAGTTCACCTTTTGGTAAATACTCAAGATGAATCACCCAGAGTCTGAGCACAAAATGTCCCTGGGCACAGAGGAACTTGAACATGCACCAGAACACCAAGAGCAGCAACGCGTCGACGTTCCCGAGGAGGCCAACAAGCGAATCAAGAACACAGTAAGCCACCAAAACTCCCAGATGCGACAGCTTCACTCATAGTCATACAGTTTGACCGCCGTTTTCTCCCCATCGTCTGCTGCCTATACATTTTATCCTATCTCGACCGAGGAAATATCGGCAACGCAAAAACTGCCGGCGCAAAAGATGACCTAGGTCTCAGCGACTCCCAATGGGCATGGGTCCTCAACGCGTTCTACATCTGCTACGTTTGCTTCGAATGGACTAGTCTCTTTTGGAAGATACTACCTGCGAGTAAATACGTCGCCGCGCTTTGCGTTTGGTAAGCAAGCCTCTATCTCAATTACCATGGTAGGCACTAACGGTTATTTCTTGTAGTTGGGGAACAGCAGCTATGTGCGCTGGTGCCGTGCATAACCTCGGTGGACTTATTGCTTGCCGGGCGCTCCTTGGTGTATTCGAGGCGGCGTTTGGTGCAGGTGCACCGTATTTCCTGTCCTTGTTCTACCGTCGTGATGAACTGGGCTTTCGTGTTTCTCTCCTTCTTGGAATGTCGCCGTTGGCCAATTGCTTCGCTTCTGCGTTGGCGTACGGAATCACTCATATCAGTGGCTCGCTGGAGCCTTGGAGATATCTCTTCATCATCGGTACGTCTCAATCCCCGCTTAGACGTCAATGTCACGGCTTTCTAACTTGCCTGTTATAGAGGGTGCACCCACTGTAGCTTTCTCCCTCGTTGCTTGGTTCTTCTTGGCAGATTCCCCAGACAAAGCCAAATACCTATCTGAGAAAGATGCCACTTACGCTGTTGAGCGGCTTCAGGTCCGCGATCGTACCAAGAAGAGTGGAGTTCGCTGGAACCAGATATTTGCTGGTCTGACAGACTACCAGAACTACGTCCATACCGTCATTCATTTCTGCTGCAACTACTCCTTCGCCGGCCTTTCCAACTTTCTCCCGACTATTGTCCGGGATATGGGCTACTCATCTGTCACTGCACAGGGTCTCACTGCACCGCCATACTTTCTGGCCTTTCTTTGCTGCGTGCTAGCAGCTTTGGTGAGTGACAGGTATGGCAAGAGAGGGTATGTTGTCGGTGGCAGCGCTTTCATTGGCTTTATTGGATATCTTATGTTGGTCGTTGTTCAGGATGAGTCTAAGAAGGCAACCCGTTACGCCGCCATTTTTCTGGCGTCGTGTGGAGTCTTTCCTGCGCTTGCGATCAACATCACTTGGCTATTGAACAATCAGGGAGGAGACTCGAAGAAGGGTGCTGGACTAGCTATTCTAGCTACCTTTGGTCAATGCTCATCCTTTGTTAGCAGTGTTGTCTTTCCTAGTACTGACGGGTAAGTCTCCCTCTTGCTCATTTCAGAATCTCATACTGGGCCGTTCGTATACTAACACGATGCTTGACCAGACCTCTTTACCTTCGGGGCACAGCAATTGGCTGTGGATTGACCGGGCTCATCTCTGTCCTTGCATTGGGCCTGCACTTCGCCTTGGAACGTGAGAACAAGAGAAGAGATCGTGAATATGGCCCCGTCGATTCCGATATGGCGGTCGATGTCACGGAGCTTGGTGATAAAAACAAGAACTTTCGCTACCTCACGTAACATAGTGATATATTCTCATTTGTTGGAATGATGGAAGAGTCTTCCAATCTGTTTGTCTGCTTGAGTGTACCTATCCATCTTATAGTTGTTTAGTTATTCTATTCGATAAAACAAGGTTCGATCTTTGCAACATTATGATCATCTTCTCATCTTACTTTCTTATTGGGTACATCGTGTACATAGAATTTCCAGAGATGTCAACACGTAGTCTTTCATTACCATCTGTTCTTTTCACTCGGAAGACATTTCCCGTGTTACACTTCGCAAGTCGCCCCAGAGCGAATAGCGGTTTAGCCCATCAATCCCCCGCACGACGCCAAGCTAGCCCACTGAATTAGCCCATCACCTAATGACTAGCGAGATCCGGTAGAGAAGTACTTATATCCGTCATCATCCGCCACTTTCCGATTCTCAAGATTCCCAGACAATCGATCACCGAGAGACTCCCTCCGGCTGGAAAAGCACCAATGGATGCTGACGGACAAACACAGCCCACTTTGCCTGATAGTGATGAGCCTTCTCGAAGACGACGCGTGCGTGATTTTCGCCGGGGCTATCATGCCTGCGAGCTGTGCCGCAAGAAGAAGATCCGATGCATCGTTGACAAGCCTGGGGCGTCATGCTTGAGATGCCAACGAGAAGTCAAAGAATGCGTATTCAGCGATCAGCGCTCTCACCGGAAGCGAAACAAGACTGTCAACAGAAGAGGATCATCGGAACAAGGTACGTGTCTTCAGATCTTATGTCCATCCCTTCACCCTCTGCAGCCCATTTCACTAACGTGGCATTGTCTCCAACCAGCTCCGGCCTCAGAACATAGCATCGCCATGGCGAGCACCTCGCCGGCTCAAGCCAATTTGAGTCATGACACGTTCACGGAAGAACCGTCACAGATGCTCGACGACAGCAATGATCTGACATTCCCAGACATTTCTATATCAGTTCGCAGTGGATTATCCGAACAACAGCAACATAACGGTTTGAACGAAGCCTCACCGTCTATGAGTTCTACAGGACCTGCAGGTGAAATCACTACTACCCTTGTTTCGAACGGCAACGACGCATTACGGCTTTTGTACCAACCTGCGATTGAACATGCCAACAAGGATGGTTCCTCGCCTAACCATCAAGGCCCTGTATCGCGACATACACTGGGACGTACCGTAGATACTTCGAGTCCCGGAACAACTGCGTCTATCAGGACATCCAGGCTCAACCCTATCCCTCCTATCGTCCCCAATCCCTTGACAGTATGGCGGTCCTTCCGCTTTGTCAGAATGGGCTGGTTTACAGCTGAAGAGGCAGTTAGATACATCGACTTGTAAGCATCATCCTTCAAGACAGAGCAAAATAAACGATGACTAATTACTGCATTGTAGGTTTCAGCAAAATCTAGCACCACTATCTCCAGTCTCCAAAGGCTTTGACCTAAGTCATGAAAGACACTACAGGCTAATCACACAGGAACCTCTCCTCTGCTGTGTAATCCTGATGATATCATCCCGGTACCACGTCTTGAGTGGTCACGGCGGTCTGGCCAGGAGCACTATCGTGCACCACCGACTATGGGAGCACTGCCAGCATCTCGTCATGAGAATCATCTTTGGCCAAGAAAAGCGATCAAAAGCAAAGACCAGAACCCGGGGGTCTATCGAAGCTCTCCTGCTGATCATAGAGTGGCACCCGCAAGCGATTCATTTACCGCCGGCTTCGGATGGCTGGGACTCGTCTACTTTACTCAGCGAGTTAGATCCTCGGGATGACCAGTTCGATAATCAAGCTGACGATACTAACGATAACGAAGCCCAATGGCTACGCGATGTTATACTACCCGCCAAAACGTCTGATCGTATGTCGTGGATGTTGCTAGGCTGCGTGCAGTCGTTGGCTCTTGAACTTGGTCTCTGCGATGATGGCGAAAGAGGTGACACGTCTGCACAGCCACCGGGATACAAAGCCGAGCAAACACGATTGCGTGATTTGCTATATATCTTTCTAGAGCAACAGTCCAGTCGACTAGGATGTCCTTCTATGATGCCGACTTCTGTCTCACGCTTCATGTCTGAGCCTTCTGCAAGAGACATGCAGGGCAAGTCAGCCACACTGACAGCATGGCTCGACCTGACCAACCTTACACGAACTATCATCGATGTTCTATGTCCATCAGCTGTGGGAATTCGAGAGATTCTTAGTAGCTGCAGATACATAAACATCATCAAGCACTTCCAGAAACAGCTAGTGGCTTGGAAGACAACCCATCTCAGTCATGAGAGTGAGCAAATGTCTTCTTCATTCCCAGCTTATCATGTACTAACGGTTCGTCACTTAGACTCATCACCTCATGCATACGAAGACTTGACCATTGAGTTTAATTATCTCCGCGCTTTTATGAACTCCTTTGGCATCCAAGCCGCCGTTGATCGAGTGCTTGGTAGAAGGCCTCTAAACTCGATCGACACTGATGTTCTTCAGTCTTCCATCACAGCAACAGACTACTCTTTCATTAAAGAAGTTATTAATTCCTCATGCCAGGCTCTAGAGTCAGTGAATAGGCTCTTCGAGGCTGGTACGCTCCGATACTGTCCCGCTCGAGTATTCCTTCGCATCATCATGGTGTCCATCTTCCTTCTAAAAGCCCTAAGTCTCGGAATTCGTACAACAGATCTAGAAACATCTCTTGGAATATTGGAAAGTAGTATCAGAGCTTTGAGGAACAGTAGTCTCGACGAGATGCACCTCGCTTCTCGGTATGGAGAGTTGCTGGACATGCATCTGGAGAGGTATAGGCAAAGCATGGTGCCAACAACGATTCCACAGGGGATTCGTGCAGTGGACCAAACCTCCCAATGGATATTCGACAATAGTGCGCCGCCGGTAGATGATTCATTGGGGGATTTGTCGATGCCAGCTGTGGATGACTGGCTTGCACTGCCGTTTGATCCAAGCATGGCTCCATTCGGCTTCGCCACTGATGACCCTGACATGGCTGAGCCAGAAGATAGGTCATGGGATTTCTTGTGGAGCTTACCAAACGTATAATCTTTAATTGTATTACTACAATACAACGCGACTTGAGGTGCGCTTATTTGGCCTTTAATCACGTTGGATGCTTTGTCTGGAACGGAAATAACAGCAAATGACTAAAACCGCCGAGCGAGCGATTACTATTCAGTAATTGTCAGCTTGCCTTAGCATCAGTGGGCTGTCGATTACACAACATTGATCCTACCTATTTAGGTAAATGCACTAGAACCTCGATGATTTACGCAGATATCATCGTGTTGACAAATACATGCGTTTTTTCGATGGTGCGAGAAGTCCCAACAGGTCGGAGGCTGTCGCATCTCCTAAAGGCAACATACTGGTATTGTGCTACAGCTGGACGGGTATATATAACGACTGTTTGCACTTGAGAAGGAAATAAGAACCGCAAAAAAAACAATTCACTGCAACAATTCTTACATCTATAAACTTAACTCACATCATCAACACTCGTCCAAACAACCTTGCCATGTCTTCTCCATCTACTGTCCTCATCACTGGTGGAAACCGTGGAATCGGCCAAGGCCTCGTCAAGACATTTCTTGCCCGACCATCCCTCACCGTCATTGTTGGCGTCCGCGATCCCTCCCACCCAACATCCAAAGCTCTCCACGATCTGCCAGTAGGCAAGGGTTCCAAGCTGATCATCATCAAGCTTGACTCCAGCGTACCTTCTGATGCTGCCGCGGCCGTTGCTACGCTCAAGGCCGAGCATGGCATCGACTCCCTTGATATTGTCATCGCCAATGCCGGAATCGCCACCGATGGCGGTCTCGTTCGTGACACAACAGTCGACAACATCAAGAAGCACTTTGAGGTCAACACCATTGGCCCTGTTATTCTATTCCAAGCTGTCGCAGACCTTCTTCAGGCCAGCAAGACCGGAAACCCCCTCTTCATTGCTATTTCAACCCTCCTCGGCTCAATGGGCTCAATGGAAAACTTGGTGGCACTGCCTTCTACAAATAGCCCTTATGGTGGCAGTAAGGCTGCTCTGAACTGGTTCATTCGACGCCTTCGCTTCGAAGAGCCTTGGCTCACTAGCTTTGTCATCCACCCTGGCCTGGTAGAGACGGAAATGGCTGCCGCTGCATTCGGCAATGGTTCCACGAAGGAGCTCTCCATGTATGGAGCCATCAGTATCGAGACCAGTGTTACGGGGCTGGTCAACGTTGTTGACAAAGCTAGTAAGAAACTCAGTGGAACCTTTCAGAATTACGATGGTACGCCCATCGCTTGGTAGGCCATGCCTTGAAGTTGAACCTATGCACTTGGGCCGATGCTGGTATTCCAGAGTGACCCCGTTACCAAACGGCAACTAGTAAATTAGCTTTTATCAATAGACTTCTCTTTAATAACATTTTTAATCCCATGAATACTAGACCTACCTGCAAATGAACAAGCTATATCCTCATAAAACACCCAACCATTCTGGGCCGTGCAAGAGTCCGATTAGTAGCGTCAAAGCAGTCAGTACTGGAGTGGCTCTCATGACGCTCTGAGTGGTTATAGGCTATTACCAATAATTAATCAGCTACAGGTTAGTATGGTAAAGGGTCCGATGGCCTGTAATCAGCCATGTGCCTCTGCACTGGGCACACTAAACCCTATGCAAGTGGGGGCTCTTTGATTGGCCATAGCCCTCTTTACTTCTGTAGTTGCTTCTTCTTATGTTTACTGATCGGGTAGCGCCTGTCTCGCACCGCGCAAGATCGCCATTACACAACACTCCCGTGTATTAGGAACACGCCCGATACAGTTGCTCCGAGAGCCCCACATACACGGTGGTGTAGCCTCTCAACTCAGGTCGTGCGTTTCCTAGAAAGCCGGGAGATGCTGCTTTTGCTCATCATTTGTAGGTTCTTGCCTGAGTACTTCTTGCTGACCGCAAGAGAATAGCACCGTGAGCGTTGTCAAGTTGGTCTATAAACTGGATTGGGTTTTAGTCCCGCTATGATATGTTTACTTTTCTTTAAAGTGACTTAGATCAGCCTGAGATTTTTCTGGATTGATCAATAATCGACTTATTAATTCTCCAGAGCTAAAACTAGTTACACTCCTCTGATTCAAGGCACAGAGGGCAGATATGCATGCTGCAAGCCACCATACGCAGTGCGGATTTGCTGAGTCACAGCCTCCGATGATGATCTCGTGATTACTGATCAAACAACGAGATGTTTCCTTTATTTCAGCCCTCTCCGCATAAACCATTGCCTCTGCATCTAATTACCAAAATCCTCGACTCTTGCGTTCTGCATATACCAGGCTCTCTGGTTTTATTACAAAGCAATGTTCAACCTAGGCCGCAAGTCGACACAGTCAATTGTACCAGAAATGTATCCCATAACAAGCACAGCAGCCGATAAGGAGCTGCTACTTGAAGAGACCGGAAGCCAACTGCTCACCGAGGGCTCCCGAAAGTCTCTAGCAAGTTCGGTCCTGGGGTTCTTAATGAGCTGGCCACCGCTTGCTCCATATTAGACTGGTAAGATGCACCTGACTGTACATGCCGGATGCTGACTGATCAGCTTCTCTTGTAGCCCATACCCTTAATTGCTGGTTGTATATTGTGGTCTTCTTACCATCCTTGACCTTTCTATCCTCTTTCCGTAGCACGCATAGGTAGTCAGTTTATTATATACTGGGGGTAATAAATTGTTCTATAAGTAGCTCGTGATATAGTTGCTAATCTTCTTAATAATTAAGGTGTTGAGATAGAGATAGTAAATGCTTATGCCTTGTAACTCTAGGGTTCTTCGATATATCAAAACGTACTACCTTAGTGTAATAGATTCTATTTGTGCTCCTTCCTTCTGGCATAAGTCGATAGCTTCTCCACCCATAAGTCCTTCAACATATGATTCACCCACAAATGAGAAATGTTCAGCAGTACGTCTCAGAATATATAAAGCCTCGCCACCAAATAGCACAGTGACATCGTCACCGGGACGTGAATCTGACGGACCAAGTCCCATTCGCCCGTCTTGAGTGATTATGAAACTTCTATTGAAGCCAAAGTTGCGAGCGAGTGCAGCATATTCCGCTGGAATCCCGCCTGATGAAGTACTGTTTAATGCGTCTACTAGCTGTGCAGTCACGATGCTGAAAGGTTGAGGATCAGAGATCGCTTGTATGAGATCCAAAAGATACCTGGATTCATCTGCGACTGTCTGGTCCCATAGTCGTCCATGGAGGCGGTGCTGGTCTTCAGTGGTAGTTCTTATAAAGTTGTTCAGCCACTCTGTGATATTTTGTGGCGTCAAAAGCAACATTGCAGCCTGCAGGATGCGCGCCAAAGTAGATGCAAAGCCCTCCGCAAACTCTTCCTTGGAAACACATGTTGCATTATAGCAGACGGCTCGTTCAATAGTGTCAACTCTCGCACCGTCAAGCTGAAGTGTTGAGTCGTCTGACGACTTGTGCAGCTTCGCCCTTCTCCCTGAGGAGGCATTGTAGTTCGCTGGAAAGCCCAGCCTGGCAGGCTGAGACTTGTCTGAAGAGTGTATCCAAGAGAAGCTGACACGAATCCTCTTGTTGTGTGGGTTAGAATCACTCTAATCAGGACACCACGTTGGCAAGGCTGGCAGTTCATGTAGTCGAGCTTTTCTGGTAATACTCCCTGTTGTCCCAACTGCTTTTAAATTTAATCCTGACTATAGATTTCCCCAATGGTAATTAATTATCAGCTTGACAGGAGGATCATAAGAGTCAAAACCAACACAAGTGGTTTCTCCGTGTCGGCACCGGTATGGTCACCAGGCCAGGCGAGCAGTTATCCAGAAATGACAACAAGGTCTCCAGTTATAGAGTATTAAATGTTCAATTAAAATTATATGTAGAAGCGAAAACACCCCAAACCCTCTTACAGCATAAGTCCATCACTCATGCACTCATTTTCATCCGTCGGAGAATAACTTCTCGAACGCTTTTAGGAGCTAGTGGCCTAGTAGAGACCGAGTATGGCCAGGGCAACGACAGCCATAGCCGTGGAGAAACCGACCTGCTTGGCAGCGCCGTTAACGATGACAGCTGAGGGGGGAGGAGTAGATGTAGCCTAGAGATATTATTAGTGACTTATGCAGGAATGTAGGATGAACGGCCTCTTACAGTAACGCCAACAGTTCCAATCTCATCAACGGAAGTGTGACCAGCCTCGTGAGTCTTGGTAGGATTGGCAGCATGAGTTGTCTCGGCAGCGTGAGTGGCAAGAGTAGTATGCTCATGAGCCTCAGAGTGCCCAGCCTCAGTAGAAGTATGAGCATGCTCACTCTCCTCATGCTCATGCTCAGAGGTAGCCTCCGCCTCAGCTTCCTCAGTAGCAGTAGCCTGCTCCTCAGCCTTGGTAGTCTCTGCCTCCTCGGCCGCAGTGGTAGCAGGCTTCTCAACGGCAGTAGTCGAGGGCTTAGCCTCAGCAGCAGTGGAAGAAGGCTTAGCCTCAGCGGTAGTGGAAGCAGCGCCAGAGGAGCCAGAGGGGCTGGGCTTGGGAATAAGACCGCACTCCTGGGCGACTCGGCCTACGCCGCTGCCGTAGTACTTCCAGATGTCGTAGGTGTTGGCGCACGACATGCAGCGGCCGTAGCGCTCGTTCCACTCATCGCTATCGCAGTATCCATCGTCATCACGAGCGAGAGTGATCAAGAGACCTAGAGTCCGTCAGAAAGTAATACATGGGAGTGATTGTGGTGGTTACGTACCGCAGTCTTCGTGGCAGGCGTACTGAGGGGTACCAGGCTGCTGACGCTTGACGAGAGGGACAGTGTCGGGGAACTCAAAGCGGGGATCAATGGCAACAGCAAGAGAGGCAGAAGCCAAAAGAGTGTATGCAGCGAGAGAATGCATTTTGAACGAGTGAAGTCTAACGATTGGATGAATGACTTGGAAGTGATGAGGCTGTGAGTTGATGAGAAGAGATGGATGGAAGGAGGACCAAGGGCTATATATCTGCACAAACCTCGTAGCACAGGCCAATTTTTCTCAACTGAGCTTAAGTTCGTTGACAATTCCGTCCCATGTCCAGCGCAAAGCAGGAAATTGCATTCCGGTCAATTATCCGTCACATCCCGAGAACACCGACCACCCAGCTACACCCTCACCCTCAATGATTGGCCAGACGAGCAATTCATGACCTGATGCCAAGATAAAGTGCATACTCTAGACCTGTATATCCGATATCGCACCAACTTTAATCCTCGCCGTTATCCCCAAAGTGCTCTAGCTGCGGTCCTCGGTTAGCGCCTCGCACCAATGGGAGCGTCGGGATGCATCAAAATCTTATCTGATCATCTGATAAACAGGGGGGTCATTGATGTTCACCGGATTTAGGTGGCACACGATTGCCGGATGGGTCAATCAGATGTCAACGGCCAAGTGGTAGTGCATTTCTCTTGCCTCAAAGGGTTCAGTGGGTGAGCTTGGCGGTTCAAAAGTCCCGCAGTGTCACATGTACCAGGTGATGATGGTGCATCCGTGAAATGGTGTATATCTCGAGCATGATTTCCCCTCATCGTTGGGAGAGAGTACCCACGGTTTTCTAAAGTTCCCTGCCTTAACTTCTGTTGATCTTGTCACTCCGTCGTCTCAGTCATCATGTTGAAGAATCTGCTTGTCCTGACTCTGGCGTCTTTTGCCTTTGCGCAAGATGACATTCCTACGGATGCCAGTGTCCAGGATGAGGACATGGGACCTGCCGCTTTCATGTGGCCCCCGGACCGTGTTTGGTCTGGGGACATGGACAACAAGGCTCCTTGCGGTTCACGAGCATCTGCTGGCAACAGAACCAACTTTCCCTTGAGTACGTCAGCTTCTTACTCCTCTCTTCTTGACACGCTTGTTTTGCAACAAGATTTGCTAACTTTATTCTCTAGCTGGCGGTGCTGTCTCTCTTGTTGGTCAAGATGATTACTACAACACCAAAATCAGCATCTCTTACTCAGAGGGTAAGCAACCAGTCATTCAAACGTTTATTCATTTTACTGATTCACTTTCCCTTCTGTAGACCCCCAGTCAAATGATGACTTTGAGACCCTGATCCAGGAAAAGAGCATCACAGATCTCAATCCAGGCCACACCTGTGTCCAAGTCCCCGATGCCCCATCAAAGGTCTCAGCCGGCGACAACGCAACTCTGCAAATCATCTACCGCGCCGACTGGGACGCACCTCACAACCAGACCTTCTACGCCTGCGCCGACATCACCTTTGTCACAAAGTCCGAGTTCAAGTTTGAGATCCCCTGCTTCAACGCCACTGAACCCGGCGACGATGACAAGGCAGCTGGTGCTACTGTCGGACCCAGCCCAACTGCAACTCACCCGTCTACATCTTCTGAGAGCTCTGATGCTTCTGAGGCGGAGAGCAAGTCGGGCAAGTCTAACAAGTTGAGCGGTGGAGCTATTGCTGGTATTGTTATTGGTTCTATCGCTGGTGTTGTCTTGATTGCTGGTGCGATTCTGTTCTTGTTGCGTCGTCGACAGCAGGCGAAGAGAAACTCGCGAATTGCTCGTATGGAGGATAACGCGCGCAAGCATCAGTTGGCTACGGATGGTGCTTCTGGCACCAGCATCTAATGGGACTCTTCTCAAGAATGCTACCTACTGGAGACTGGCTCATGGTATACGCGATACTGGTCATGCTTGGAGGATATGATAATGTAATTAGTGATCAACTCATGTAGTAACGAACATAACGATCCTCTAACTCCAATGTTATCTTTCTTCCCATCAACAACATGGCGTGACATATTCTTCACTCTGCACCTAAAGCCAGCCCCAGTTGTGGCTGGCCAAGCGTGCCATTAACAGCGATACATCAGATGCCCAAGACAATAGCGCACAATTCCGCAGGTCACGCTATCACGATACTTGCGTCTCCACGCGCAGAGACAACAACTTTGGCCTTCTGCCAAGAGGACGGAAAGTTCGCCTAAATGTCTGTGCGGTGGGGACGGAATACGCATCATTGGCTATGAGAGGCTCCATCGAAATAGCGCGTGAATGTTATGTAGCGCTGGGTCAAAGTCTCGCTATTGCTTGTGACATTCAACGGCGCGCGCCACTAAAGACTTGTCAAGCTGACTTGGGCTTGGCAGAGCCAGGAAGATTCCAAGAGTGGAAGTTCGGTAGTGCTGTTGTCTTGACTTGGAGACACTCGGGCCTTATAGTTGATTCTCTGATCTGAACTGAGGATGCTTATCTGATAAGATTCAGGGCCAAAGGAGCCGAGGCAATGGTTGTAACACGTGATGAGATTATGTACTGAGCCTATTTTTAGATTGGTTCCGCTGACTAACTTCTTTGTGGAGGCTGATGCTCTGAACCTGATGCTGGAGGAGTTGTCCCATAGCAAATCTCTGAAAGATTTACATAATACGGACTGAAATCTCCAGTTAATATCTTAAGACGCTCAATCTGCTATATACTTAAGCTTGAACAATCCTTTTATAAATAAGCTGAGACTATGTTAGACGCAATCTTGAACAAATCATTGTGACTCTGGATTCTGTGACTAACCTACCCTACAATTGTCAGGTCTGGCTCACTTCAAGCTATGAGCTTCCTAGACCACCGGCGCTTTGTCTCTCCAGGTCTTCACTACATAAACCAGTTACTATAAGAGCATAATCGCCATCAAATTCTCCGGGTTCTGTGCATATCGCATTTCCTTTGCAGCTAACCTCATCGGATATCGGGAACATCCAGATCCCGCTTATGGTTGCTTCTGGGCGGGGACCTCCAAAACCCAGCGATCGGGAGCTTGGAAACGAGTCTGGTCTGAGCATCGACTAAGCAAGGATCCCAAAGATTCCACTTGGAACGACGAAATTGGTTCGATAAGCTCTAAGATAAACAGTGGCCTATGAAAAGCTCCCCATTGTATCTGAGTCAGCAAGCTTGGACCTTGAGGCTATCGTGAGATCATCCTGCTCAGTTATCCAGCGCTGCTGATATCTAACCCTCAGAGGTCATGGAGCAGTGCGGCCAGCATTTAAATCGCTAGAAAGAGGAACAGTGTCCACCGCGACCGAATATTCTTCTTGATATCGATTAATGAATTGAAAGAAATTAAAGTCGGGATGAAAGAGATGCACGTCAGATATGATGTCAATTTCATGATTGGTCGCCCTACGGACCTACGGATTACTCTCCAGACATCCAACGTCAGCACTAACATATTGCTGCACCTCTCATGATGAGCATATAACTAATGCGCTGTCCTACTTTGAGATGTCCGGCTCTATGTTTTGTCTTATTCGCCGTGGCATGCTATAATGGAAGGACCCAAGAAGCCATGGGTTGACGGCCCCTTTGAGCTCATCAGCGCGTCAAAAGCGGGTGACTCGGTATGAAACCCGCAAAAAGCCACTTAAGCCATAGCGACACATTTATTGACTCACATATAGCTTGAAAAGCGCGCTGAAGGTGCTCGAAAATGCGCTGCAGGCATGGCAGTCGTCCATAACCTATTTCTCCGCGGCGTCAACGCCATCTATCTCCAGGCAATCAACGTCGCCGAAAACGGAACGCAAAAAGATAAGGTAGACTTTGCCAGCTTCGCATGGGCATGGAGCCAAGAAATCCAAGAACATCACGACATTGAAGAAGAAAAGATCTTTCCAGAAATCAACAGAATCACCGGCGTTCCTGGCCTCATGGACGCCAACATCGACGAGCACCGCTTATTCCACGAGGGCCTACTTCGCTTCACAACCTACATCGAGAAAATCCGCAAAGGCGAGGAGCAACTCGACGGCTCCAAGGTCAGAGAAATCATCGACTCATTCATGCCCTCGCTCACAACACATCTGCACAACGAAATCGACACCCTTGTCGGGCTCGAGAAGTACGCCGACAAGTGCGACTGGGGAGCGTGGTTCGAGAAGACAGGGGCAGAGATAGGCTCTAACGCCATGAAGAAAGCGTCTCATCGTAACGAGATTCTGCCGCTGGCGTTGATTCTTCACGATAAGGACTTTGAGGGCGGTATCTGGGCGGATTTCCCTCCTCTTCCTTGGATTGCGCTCGTTGCTATTCGGTGGTTATTTGTTCGGACGCATCAGGATTGGTGGCGGTTCGCGGGGTGTGATTCTTCGTCTAATCGACAGGATTTGCCATTTGCTTGATGTTGGTTGTTGGGTTGTTGGCTGTTGGTTATGGGATATATAGTGGATATGTTATAATGAGACGTTGCCATGATACATGACAGAGTTGCACAGAGAATAGTTGTCTCTCACTCGTAGATTGCGGTGTAAACACGACTATACGGCCAAATACACGTGAGAAAATACAATCTCGAGCGATATCTCCTCGGTATTAACAGAACCCCCACTCGTGTTTCACGTCTTATTACTTACGACGTTGCAGTTGACAGGTAACCCTAGAGGCTTAGCTTACCGGTACCGTGATATTGGGAAGAAGGGGCCGGTGCGTGTCACGGGGCGAGCGGCACAGTCATGCGCGTGTTTTCTTGACGGCATGATTTGATTTGATTTGATTTTTTTACTGGAATCTTCTAGGGGCGGGTGTTACCTAGCCTGTTCCCCCTAAATGGGCGCGGGATGAGGTGACAGGGGCCGCACTGTAAATGTGACCGTGTGCGGAGGAGGAGGGTTTTGCGGATCCGAACGGTTTTAGGGCTATTGCTCGGGTAGAGTCGATACGAGCGTGACGAGTGTTGATATTGGGTGGAATGGGATATGTGTCAGCCCTATGTCTACCGAAAGCCTGGATATTTGTGAGTCTGTGTTATTTCCATGAAATTGGAATTAGAGATATGGAGCTGTAGTGGTTTGGCGTACTGAGTATGTGGTGTATACTCCGTATCGTTGGGCGCTGTCATCTCGCATACCCTTCTTTACGAAAATGCAAACAACGGATGCAATTTTCCCGAGCGAAACGCGCAAGGAATAGCTGGACGATCATTCTGTCTTGTGGATCTGACATACCCGCTGATGTGATCTATAACATGTTGTTTTCTCAGAGACGAGAAAATACTGTACAATTTGGCCAAGGCCTGTAGGGTATCATTGTTGGTTCGTCAATGAGGCGATTCACTATCTCGCATCGCAGTGCTTTGACATCAGCTGATTCATGCAACCAATAACCACTGTCTCTGTTGACTCAAACTGAGACACGGCACCTATCAGAGCCATCGTGATCAACGCCTCACCATCCCAGACTCAGCACTGGCAAAACGGCACTGTATTCCGGTCTGTGTTTTTGCAGTTTGCAGTAAAGATATGCATGGGCCCCAACGCCATTACAACCAACAGCTGCAACGCTGTCCACCAGAAATACCCGTTGCTGAACCTTGTCCTGCCAAACACGCCAGTGACTTGACCTCAATACGTGTCAGGGGCCCGAGTGCTACGCTAGCGTTGTTCTCTCGACCTTGCATGCATGCTCGCCCCAAACCCAAACAAACCGTAGTCTCGGCAGTCAATCCTACCCTCTGTGTCTCCAGTTTCAGGAGGTCTGTCTCTCTTTCTGGCGTGTCTCACTGTGCAAAAAAGAACGAGACAAATCAAATACCGCAGAATCCTAGTGGAGTCATGTTGTATTTTGTTATGTATTTGCGAGGTGCGCAATCCACTGGAAGGGGAAAGGACCCTAGCTACAGGAACATGTTTGCTTAACCGACGCGCAATCCCTGCATGTGAAATCCTCCCAATCCCTGGGGCTTGTTTTTTTCTCTCAAGTCCAACGGCTTTTTTCGCGTTTCTTGGGGGGCCTGTCTGAAGTGAAATGCGAGAACAACTCACCGCTCATTTCTGCCGTGTTGCTATGTAACGTCGCTAACCAAATCGACATCATACGAGACAATCCTTCTTAAAAAGAGACAGGCCTCGGCACTTATTTATTTCCCTAGTTTCACTTTCTACTCCAATTTCCAGAAATTCATCCAAATACCCGTTCACATCCTACCAGTGTCTTAGAATTTCTTTGACAACAGACAGCTTCATTATGGAAACGATGGCACCTCTTCATCACGCCCTCCCCCCTCTCGAGGTCTACTTCACTGCTGAGGATTTTGAGAACCTTGGCATGACGCCATGGTTCAGCTACTCAGTCACACTGCCGGAGCGACCCATTCCCAGCGCTTCGGACCGGCCCCCACTGGAGACTGAGCGTCTGATCATCCGACCCTTCACAATGAACGACCTGGATGTATTCCATGAGCTTCGCAAACGCCCTGAAATTCAGAACCATTCAACAGCTCGCGGGCGCGCGACAAAAGACAAAGACGAGACAGAGAGACAACTCCATTCTCTGGTTCAGGACGACCAAAGCCACTGGTGGTTTGGCGCCTTTCTTAAATCGACCAATGAGCTCATAGGCGAGGGTGGCCTGCCAGACGTCCTAGCCATGTCCTCCTCGATCTCTGGTTGGCCAGAAGCCGAGTTTCTCATCAAACCTGAATTCTGCCGCCAGGGATACGGCACCGAACTCTGGAAGGCAGTCATGGATTCATGGTGGGATCTACCTCGTGAGCGACGACGACACCAATTAGTCCCCGTCGTCGCACCTGGAAAAGAACCCGGCGACAAGATGGACGAGTGTGTCGTTTTTCAGTGGGAAGCAGGCAACGAAGCAGCCAAGAACTTCTTTGCCAAGGTCCTGTCACAAGCACCCGTTGCTGCACAGGGAGGCTGCGAGAGCATTGATACGCGAGATGGAAAGGAGGGAACTCTCATCACGTGGGCTGGCACAATCATCTGTAATCCTAGGCCGATGCCCGAGGACGAGGACTCTGATTAATGGAGCGGAAAGATTTTTTTAAATGGTCAAAAAACGAACGGTTTCGGGGTCAATTTTTAGACGGGCCAATCTGGACAGGAACATACTGGGTTTAGGGCGCGTACAGCAAGCGATAACTCGTTGAATGATGGCATCTTTGCATATTAGACGGCATTTGATAGCAACTAGGTAATCTGACCATTTCAAGTCGTATACTTAATAACAAGACTGTTATACTATCTCATCACCCTCACTGCCAATTTTAAGGATATTTCTGCAAGACTTTCGATGAGTACAGGACAGAATGTCTGAGTCCACATGTCTTTGTAACGCTAATCCCGCTGACTGCAGATCTTGTTCCGACTATAGTTCCTGCGGAAAACATATATAACATCTGTGCATTGACTCGAGACCCGAAACGCGCGTTGACTTCTTGATCCATGGCCTTTGCAAAGCTTGACATTTCTCCACGAACCAAGACGGTCTACTTCATTCAAGCCTGCCAAACCCCACTGTGCTTATGAACAAAAGAGGAATAGCATCAACAAGGCCCCAAGCTTCATTTCACTGCACCGTCTTCTAGGCTTATTCTAGAAGGTCGGCCCAAAGCCGAAACCAGTTGATCTTCATTAGTTTAAAAATCATAATGCTGTCTCGGCCCGAGATCGTTGAGATGCCAGATGGGGCTTCGTCGATCATTGGCTCATAACGTTCCGAGCGAGCTAGCTAGCCTCAAAATCAGCTCTAGGGAGAACCCAAAACATCCCCAGTTTGACTACCGCTGATTAACAAAATAATCGACGGCTCATGGGCGCCGGCAAAGCTGTTAGTCGATATACGAGACATGCAAATAAGCTTCAGCTAACTGCTAGACGGAATATCTTTTCTTCTAACTGCCGTAGGTATTATCTTCTTTAGCAGCTGCCTAAAGCTTGATCTTAGAGTTTGACGTTTTGGACTATCTTTATTCTTAAAAGGGACAGATCTTCAAACTCTATAGCATGGCAGCTACAGGGGATATAGGTAACCTCGGCATGTGAAACGGCTTATTAGCAGTCTCCAATATTATAAAGTCAAAATCGAGGTTTTTCCCGCGGACCTCCCGGCTCACTTTAACCCTATTCTGAAATGGTATCTTGAACCCTTAATCTGTCTCCTGTTCCTGTCTTTAATACTTAAGTAGCCCCCCGAGCTTTAATAGTACAGTTTTTATTTAAATAGTATTTTCTATAGCCTAGCAGGGCTAGTCCATTGCTGGTTTATAGTGAGATTTATTTTATATTTAAATAATCTAGTACTTAAACTATATAACACAATATATCCAGGGTCAAGATATATATAATTGTTCTTGCATTTTATAGTACCTGTCTCTTAATAACTAACCTCACTTCCTAGGCATTACCTCTAGCATTAAGCACTAAAGAGTAATAGGTAATAAAAACATATATTAAGCTTCAAGGCCTCTTAATATGCTTTCATCTTGAAAAGAAAAGTGCTCAATCTGTATCCTAAATTATCCTAACTAACTTGACTTGCGTTCCTCTTAGTTCTCGAACCAACCTCTGGCGACGTGTCGCATATGCCAATATAGATTCACTCTGCTTTTTCCTCCAATGCCATTCCATCTCAACTTCAGCAATAACGACCCCAGCTCCTTTTGTAGGAACATAGTTCGTATTCCAACTCATCTCTTCAAGCTTAGGCTGTTCATAGTGCCGTTCTACCAGTAACCACCTTTTGATCTTCTCATCGCATTCCATAAAGGGGACCTCGGCTGCCAGGAAGCTATCTGTAAAGGCCTTTACGTCGCTGAGAAAAAGAATCTTGACAATATCAAAGCGACGATAGGTCAATGCGGCGATGAGAGGCGTTCCGTGATCAGGACAAGCATGTTGGATATTGGCACCATACTTGAGGAAATTTCGTACAGCTTCAACAGAGCCTGATATTACACTTGAGCAAAAGAATGTATGTCTTCCAGGGGTTGAGAGATCGGAGAGATCGAGAAATTCCTTATCGTTCAGAAGAGGGCGAATAAGTCGCAGCTTTCTTGACAGGAATAAAGCGCATAAACTGTGTGCACTTGGCCCCCCCCTAAAAAGTTCGATGGCTGCCCACGATAGTGATCTATTGTTGAAAAGCCGTGGGAAATGGTTCAATATATAATATAGATAAATTGGTGTATCCGAAATCAGAATCGAGCGAGTCGCATCGAGGCCGAATTTGTTTCTTGCAAAAAGGTCGATTCCAGCATCAAGTAATGCCTTGAACGCGTTGATATCTGGTGGGCCTCTTTTGATGAGTCTAGAAGAGACAAAGAGTGTCAGACAGTTGTTTCCGGAGTCATTTACGGCCTGGCAGTTTGCACCGCTTTTTATGAGGAGTTGTATGACTTGGGATGAGGCAGTCAGGCATGCACTAAGAATGGGAGTATAGAAACGATATGAGATCGGATTCAGTCGAGCACCTGAGCCTATAAGGTACTGAGCGACCGACAAGGCATTGTTCGCGGCCGCAGTATGAAGCGGTGATGAGCCATTGTAGTCTAGTTGCTCAATGTCGGCTCCAGCAACGACCAGGGCTTTGAAAGCTGCCAAATCATTGAGCCCGGCCGCTATATGAAGTGGACCTTGCGGGCTCATCGCATCAGGTTTGGGATTGAGCATGGTGTAAATATCACTGACAATTTAATTGTTAGTGGCGTTTTCAGTAGCCTGGTTAGATCTGCTTACATGTTTTTGTGGTTCTTGCTGATTTCGTCAATCAGAATTAAAAACCCTTGTGTGTTTCGGGAGGCCAAAGCAATAGAGAGATAATTCCCATGCCGAGCTAGGAACTTTCCCCTTTCTTCGAGATACTTCGTGACCAGTACCGGAATGAGAGGATTGAACGTCGAATCCCTTAAAGCTGCACTAAATTCATTGCAGTGAATATTTGTGAGCTTGTTCCAGGACTCAGCGGAAACATTAGCGTTGTTGTCGAGCAGCCATTTGACAACAGCAATAGTTGCTCGCTCACAGATTGCAAACATCAAAGGTGTTGTTGGATGTTTCAACCCAGATGCCTTCCCAGGCGTTATCTCGATGTCTATAGGGCAGCCGCTATCAAGAAGCTTCTGGCATGCGTCAATATTGCCATGTCTAATGGCCAGCATTAGAGAGAATTCCATATTCCGCTCAGCCTTATGATTCATGATCAATCTATTCGTACTGGGGTCTCCGAGATGGTCTTTCAAGAGGTTCAGAATGGCTTCATTCTCAGAACAGTAAGCGTGAACAAAAGGGGACTTGTCAATATGACCCCCCTGGTGTCCAGCACCATGGTTCAGAAGGGCTCTGACACACTCAGTGTGCCCTTTCTGGACAGCTAAGTTCAGTGGAGTCATCCCTGATTTGGCTTCAGCATGAATATCTCCCCCACGCTTCACCAAGTACTGAACGACAGACGCATGTCCAGCCCAGACAGCATAGTGCATTGGTGTTTGTCCATCTGAATCCCTAGCGTTCAAGTCTGTCAAGAGATGCTTGTCTAAGTAAAACTCAACGGCGTCAACTTCACCAACTAGGGCGGCTGAATGAAGCGCATTTGCATTCTTGAACCAATTTCCAGAACTGGAAGATGTGGTCCAGGTTTGGTTCCATTTTGGTGGGTGCTTCTTCAAGGTGGAGTGACCGGACACGTTTGTCAAGAACGTCCAATTCCGTGACTGAATTGCCATTAAAACACTATCGCATGACCCGGGAACTCGAAGCCATGGGTCAGCTCCAGCATCAAGGAGGGCCTCTGCGGTTTCCATGGAACAACGATCAATATGATAAGCCATAGGCGTTAAATATGATGAAGGTAGGTTTGGATTAGCGCCAGTAGCTAAGAGACATTTGAGCTTGTCAATAGATGCATGCTGGCCTTTTTCCCATGTCGGCAAGCCAGCGGTAAGGTGAAGAGGACCGAGACCATTGAAAGGGTTGACTCTAGCGAAATGTTCAGGCGTTGCGTGCTCCAGGAAATATTTCAGAAGCTGCTCATCCTTGGACACCCCAGGCAAGCACGCAAGCTCGAAGGCGGTTATCTTACCAGCTTTGATGTGGCAGTCGATACCAAGTTTCAGAAGCAGTTTCGCCAAATTCCCATCTCCATTGAGGATTGCTTCACATAGGAGTTGCACCATGATAGTCTTTTTGGCCAATGGGTCTGTATGCTTTGCATTGTCTGCAACAAGGTGAAACCTTTGGGAAAACCAGTTCCAACCAGAGTAGGTTGGCAAAGGGTTCAGCGTTGGATCCTTGGAGGCCAACTGACCGAGTCTTGAAATTGTATTACGACAGATGCATTGTGCAAGGGGTTCCAAAGCGGACCCCGCAAAATGTTCTTCGTAGGCGCTTGCGATTCCCTTTTCCAGTAACTGAGTGAAGAGCTCGCCGAGCGATTCAAGCGCGTAGCTATGTGACATTAAGCCATATGACATTGCTTTGGGAACCACCTCGGCCCACAGAAAGAGCCAGAGGGTACCAAAGCGCTTGGAACTGGACACTAAGCCATCTGGAAGGAGGGCCATGGTAACGCTCACGTCTTGTAGCCGAGTCCCGGCTCCCGTGACCGCCCTCAACAATAGCGACTCAAACGGCGTTCGTGAATCCGACTTCCGGCGCTGCTCTGAAGAGAAGAGACTTTTCAGAATCTCTATGCACTTGAGATCGGACGTCAGGCTGATCCAGTACAGAGGATTTCCCTGAATCTCGTCAATCTCAACGTACTGAACCCCGATGTCGATAAGCTTCTGAACAACCTTAGCAGATCCAAACTTCGCTGCGGCGAGGTAAATAGGCTCCGAGCACTTCCAATGTTCCCTTTTGTCGCAAAACTCAAGTAGCAACTCTACTGTTTCTCGACTCCCCTGAATCAAGGCACTGCAGACTGGAGTATTACCCGATTCAAAAAACGGCAAGAAGGGCAGAGTCCCGCTCCTTTTGCTGAAACAACAGTTTCAGCATCCAATCCATGTTTAGACCAGCGTAAATGTGCCACACTGTTTCTCCTCTGTCGTTTAGTGCAAGAGAGTCTGAGCCATGATTCAACAGAACACCCAAAAACTCACGGCCATACTCGAAATCCTGATCATCGAAACACATGTGTATTGGCGCTATACCGCGTTTGTCTCGGGCGCTAGGGTCAACCCCCCATTGAAGTAGGAGCTCCAGACAATCCAAAGATGAGTGTTCAATAGCAGTATGCAAGACCGAAAAGCCTAGGCGCTGTTGATCAAATAACACTTTTTGTTTCGACTCTTCAGGACAGTAGATCTTTTCCAAAAGCTCGGTGTCATTATTTTCCAAGGCTGAAAGTACCAGCCCTGAGAGGTCCCGACCTCCTATTTCACCAGACATTGTCGACTGAATAAGACTTTTCTTGATTTCCAATCCCATGGACCGTGCAAAATCGAAAGTGTGGTCGTAAAGGGAGATATAAGGCTTTCTTTTTATCTGAGCCCGCATCTGCTGCGGAGTCGAGGGCTGAATTGAAGCAAGCGCATCGAGGACGTTTAAAACCGGCGCGCCGTTGTTGTACCGTTCCCTGAATTGATTCGGTTCGAAACTGTCCTGCCATGAATTAAAGCAAGTGTCAAAAAAGAATTCTAGATCATCTTCCTCCACAGGAATACCATGCCGGATTAGGTCAGCCACGATGTCCAGATCATAGACATTTTTGGTAGCTAACAAAGCTAGACTAAGTAATGATAACAGCTGGAAGGGCGTGTTGAGACGCATATTCTTCCGAACACCTTCTTTCAACAGCATATCCACTATACCTCGTCTTTTCAGCGGCGACACCTGAAGTTTAGCAACCTTTGGGGAACGATTGCCACGTGTAGTATGGCTGCAAAAAACAGCAAGACCCCCAATCGCACAGTGTAATGGGGTACCATATCTGCTCAAATACATCTTCGCATCGTCATAAATCAACTGTCGACAGATATCTATGCAGCCAAGGGCAGATGCCATATGCAAAGGTGTGAAATCCGCTCTGGTTGTATTAGAAATGACTTGCAGCATACCATCATGGTGTAATACATCGCCTGACTGTTCAGGTATTGAAAGTTGACTGACTACTTCCACTGCCCAACTGCAGAAGTTTGGCGTTTTTCGAAATAGGGCACACAGATGATCCTGATGCATCCCATCGGTTTCTTCAAGATCGTAGCTCCACCAACAAACCGAGGCGATATTGTAAAAGGGTCGGGTTTTACGTAATTGATAAATAGAAAATACGCCCTCATGGTCCGCCTGTGGCATTTTTTCAAAGTTCTTAAAGTTCAAGAACCGCAACGAGAGTTGCATGAGACTTTTCTTGGCTTGCTCAAGCGAAATGCCGTAGCTTTTCAATATTGGATAATCTGAACAATCGCTTTCTAGGAACTCTTGTACTGTGTAATGGGCGAATTGAAACTTTTTTCCGTTACCCTTGGATTGTGGTAATAATCTGATAAGGCTTCCGCACCATCGAAGAATTTCTTCCCCGTCGATGATTTCGTCCTCATCTAATCTATCAGAGTTTTCTTCGATAGAGATAGCTTCGCACAAAGCCAGGGAATCGAACTCGACGTCTTTGATCATCATAAGAAGCAAAAAGTTCCTTACAATTTTCTTTGAAGGCAACTGGTCAATCGCCTGGAGGATTCGTTCATAGGTAGCAGGAAGTGTCGGTGGTAGTCGGTTCAGAGCTTTGCGGCGAGCACCATCAGTTGGTAGCTTACATAGATGATCGAGCTGGCAGGCTACCCAGCGAAACCTTTCCAGGTCAGAACAGCTGAATTCTTGAGATCAAATTGAGCACTTACATTCCCTTAGCCCCCTTGACAAGTCCAGTTATGATTTCATCCTTCAGACTGAAGTCTTTTAACCGGAGTTCCTTTTCGTGGATGAGTCTATCCACTTCCGACGCCACATAAAGCTGAACGTCTTCTGTATGGGCTTCTATCTCGATCCAATGGAAGTGCTGTTCAATCTTTTCTCTGATCAACAATTCGTCGCGGCTGAGCAGGGCCATGTTGATATTTCTTTTTGCTGCTCCCAGCGACACCTTTGATAGACTATCGACAGCCTCTTTTGTGTTATCGCCACACTCATCGAGGCCATCAACAATCAGATAAACCCGATCAAATATCTCGCACATCTCATGAAGTATCTTGATAAGCCTTCTTACTTTCAGTTGCCCTGGGAGCTGATCGTGAGGATGAAGCTCCTCGTGGTAAGCTTCAAGTACTTCGTATGCTGATTCGTGCTGGAGTGCGAGTTGATAGCATAGAGCAGACAAAATATTGCAAGGTAGGACTGTTTCCGGGTTTCTGTACGTACAAAAGAAGTAACATACAGCGGTGTTAGGGCTAGTCAGGAGGCGCTGAAGGCACACGTCAATGATTGCTGCCGCAATAACTGACTTGCCAGCGCCAGGGATACCACTGCACCAGATTCTGGCTTCGTCGGTGGAAAGCCACTCCGCAAACTCGCAACCTTCGGTAAGCCAGAGTGCTGTCATTGGGTACCTCAACTCTTTGTTATTATCGAATTCAAGTCGAGGGTTGGCCTTGGTAAAGGTGGAGAGGACTTCTCGTCGCTTTTGATTGAGCGTGATCTTTGTTTCAATGTCCTGGATTTTCCTAACCTCCACCTTCAACTCCTGGATTTCTTTAAGGGTTTCATCGTGTCGTGACAGGCAAATCTGAAGTTTGGTGAGTGAATCCGCACCAAGGGCGATGTTGATTGTTTGCTTATGGCGACCGATAGCTTGTAGCATTTCCTTGGTAGCACTCGTGGTGAATGGCCATTTCAAGCGACTCTGTACCTTGTCCAGTCCAGATTTCTGCTCAAACTTTGACAGACCGTCTTCAAGTTTATTCAGTAGTTGCTGACACTCATGCAAGTGATGTGGCTTGTGTGCTGTAGCAGGGTTCTGAGGGTTCGTTGGCGTCTGAAGTCCATGTCCGTAGGCCACCATTGACAAGTTATGTAGGAGTAGGGTCAAATCTTTGATCTCATTCAATAGATCATCTACTTCCTTGGGGGCGTCTTTTACAGACTTGCAGTACCGCAGAGCATATTTGAAAACGATATCTCCAAGACTGACGAGCCCTGCAATACTGGCAGCCAGGGACAATGGGTCCATGATTCAACAGCTACTGGATTTAAATATATAGCAAAAGTATTGTATCAATGGTTGTTAATCACAGTGTCAGGGAAGGTAAGGAAACGATAGATGTAGAAGGAAACTGAACGGTTGGAAGGAGGAGGGCAAGAATACCCCAAGATAGGGCGCCCCAGATCCCCATTATCATAGCCTACTTTCCCCTCGCACAGAGACTGCCTTACCGCGTTGGGCGGAAAAGCTTAGAGCCAATAGAGAGTCGATTCCACAAACCCCACATCGGTAAGCAAGTACTATGTGTTTGTGATTTAGGCATCAACAGAATGTATGTGGCGGAGCCCTACAGCGATCGAATCAGACTTCAGATATAGAAATGTGGCGTTGGACTACGGCTCGTTTAAAATACCATAAGTAAATAAATCGCTTAGCCCTCAGGCTGTCAGAAGCCTTAAGCCCTTAAAAGTAGGAGTAGAAATAAACTCATCAAAGAGGCGTCCAAATTTATCCTACATCGCTATAACTTTAACACTTAAGATTGCAGTCTTGGGCTTTCTGCCAATCCTCTAGCCTACGCAGCTGATAGTGAACAGCCAGCAGCCAACCTTGCTCAAGAACCTTACAATTCAGCCTTCAATTTCATGGTAGTCTTGTATAGTTAGTAGCCACATCAACAGGATGTTTCTAATCTCCATAAGTAGGTAGTCAGCCACAGATCCGAGTGAGACCTGAAGAATTACAGTATGTCGGTTTTGCGTCGGTATCGGCCGAGCGAGTACAGTTGCTTTCCTTTCTCGCCGCCCCCACGCTTGCATAACCCACCACTGCACTTTGGTATGGTGTACTCCGCAATGTAATGGCACTTGTACATGAAGGCATAAGAGAGGCAACGCGGAGAACAAATGCAATATATGGCATAAGTAGTGGTGGCACAGCCTGTTGACTGTTAAGGTCTTCCAATGTCATACCACGTATATGTTGTCGCATCTCTCAGTATCTTCTACACAAATCTCCGGTTGAGAAAAACGGCCGATTCTCTACTATAAACCACTTGCGTAATTTTCAACTATGGCATTGTGCGGTTATTGCCGTGCCATCGACTTTTCCGCTTTGCCGACACACTCAACATGGGATCAATTGTGTCGAGCCTTTGACGATAGTCAGATGAACATTTTCACTATCAGACAGCAAAGTAAGGAGACTGCACTTGATAAAGAGCTTGGAGCGCCCTGGCAGGATAGCCTCGGTTGATTGGCAGAGTCCGCTGCACGAAACTGCGATCTCCGCACTGTCCAGAGCGCCATTGAAAGTTGGGACGATCGACGCTCGGCTGGGAAAAACAGGAAATCCCTCCGTCAGGCACTTGGCTCACAATACGATTTTGCTTTGCCAAACAAGGGATTGTTTGTGACCCAGAGGTTTGGGAGAGGGCTTGAGTTTGTTGTTTTCATCCTATGTAGTGACAACACAGCGTTACTGCTTGGAGGCGTTCCTTTTACAGCGGATGAAGCTAGTCTTTTGCCAAGAGAACTTCACTCGAGGCCATTTTGTGCGGATTCTGGGTCATCCAGATCCCTCCATGTTGTGAGCTCGTTTCGGAAATTGCCAAGACAACCATGAGAAGTGCTATCATAGTCATACAACTCTACCCTCACGTGTACTCGCATTTGGCTGCATTGGTGACGGCAGCATCAAGCTGATAGAGCCTGATGCGGGCACTATGGGAAATTATGCATCTTTATCGGACTGCTGGGGTAAAGTACCAATGTTGACCACAACTCAAACCTCGCGTTACGCACATATGTCTGGTATATTCGTTACAGACCTGCCCAAGACTTTTCGAGACGCGGTCGCGGTATCAAGATATCTTGGTATCCCATATCTTTAGATAGACAATCTTTGTATCATTCAAGATAACCCTGAAGACTGGGCGCGCGAGTCGTCTCGAATGATCGGGGTGTACTCCAATGCATACGTGGTAATTGCGGCGAATCATGCTAGAGACTCGGCCGGGGGTTGTTTCCACCTTCCCCCGTCGCGTATCAGTGACATTTTGAGCATACCAGGTATTGGACTCGTTCACGTGCCACTTGGTGCGAATAGCGACGAGTTTCAGTATCACAATTCGGAGTTTTTCAACGAGCCCCTTACGAAGCGTGCGTGGGCACTGCAGGAGCGTTTCTTGGCTGCTCAGACGATTCATTACAACACGGAGCAGCTGTATTTCAAATGTCGGCACGGCATAGTAGACGAGGATGGGTGTAAGTCAAACAGGCGTCACTGCGACTTGAGCCCTGGTATGTATCATCGGTTTTCCGCTCGCAAAGCTCTCCAGACTTGGTCTTTAATACTATAGAACTACGGTGAACAGTATTTGACCAAACTTACAGATGGGATCCCGGCTATGAGTGGCATCGCCAGTACCTTAGGCTGTCTGGTTGAAGATAAGGACATGGCAGGACTATGGTCAAGCGCGATAGTACAAGGGATGGCTTGGCAGGTATCTTAAGGGGAAAATCCAGCGTAGCTAGAGAACTAACTAAAAACTGAGTTAGGGGTTATGTGGGTTTTATATAAGACTATTGATTTTACTAATATAGTTTAGTACAAGACTACTCTATGTTAGGTTTACTAATATGGTTTAACATGAGACTATTGGTTTTATTAAAATTACTCAGTACTAGCGTCAATATAGGAAATCGCATTGTTTAAAAATACAGGTTAAAAAAACCAGTTAAGGAGACTCTTCCCATTCCCTAATTTCTCTGTTGTTTTGTCAACCTTTACTCTTGCCCAGTCAATCTATCTGACGTCCACTCGTTACTTGAAAACCGCTCATCATGGTTACCCTTCATTCTGTTTTTGTGTTCTGTGCAGTCGCTGGCATTGCATCTGCGGGACCATGCAAGCCTGGAAGCTCTATCTCGCTCTCGCTGTCGCTCTCCGAAACCAGCTCTGCGGCCTCCACCACCGAGACTACATTGCTTGAGCCAACCACTACCGCGCCCTCAACCACTCTGGCTGAATCTACTTCGACCGACATCACAGTCGAGACTAGCCTTACAGAGACGAGTACAGAGGCTGCCTCTGAAACTACCTCTGCAGCCATTGTCGAGTCAAGCACCACTACCTTTGCCACGTCCATCGCAGATACAACTACTACCGAACCAGCCACGACCACAACTTCAGCGGCGCCTAGGTGCATCCCGGATCAATGCGTTGGCACCATCAAGGTTCAATGCGATGTGGTCATCTATAACCTAGTGGATTATGTTAGCGCCGCCGATACCCAAGCTTGCGCAGATCTTTGCAATGCGGATAACAATTGCCTGGCCTTTACATTCGATTATAAATTCAACTTGTGTTATAAGACTGGCAGTATTGAACAGCGAGTTATTGGGCCTTATAATGGTTATGATACCGGAATTAAGGGAACATGTCAGGTGTAACGGTCACACCTAAGCACTACGCTATAGGGCAAAATATCGGGCTATAACTGCTATTGTCGTAATTACGGTAGTGTGTACAGCTGCTTATAGAAGCCTTATAGTCAATAATAGCTTGGGGGTCTGCAAGAGTGTTTAGTATGTACTTGCTAGGGGACTTGTTCTACAGAAACCTCAAGACCCTAAACTTATCTTCTTCACTTCCTGTAGTAGGAATCTATTTTTGAATTCTTAAGGGGCCAGGATACTCGATATTCATTCAGGCGGATAATAAAGATACTAAGCTGAATACATTCGGATAATTTACTCTTGGCAGCTGCTGTACTAGAATTGGTATATATATCCAATATGGAGCAACAAAAGGATGTTATCATAATGGCGTCCCCCCTTTCGTGCCTTGACGATAAGGTACCACAATCAACTGCCAGAACTCCGGCCTAGCGAGTTCGTGATATCTGATCTGTATATACATTACCCGGTCCCCAAACCAAACTCTTTTCTCGTAGCTGAGTTTCCCAATGTAACTAACGGATTTATTATCAGGGATCATAAGTGCAGCCACTCCGCTGAGGGCGAACTTGGAGCAGGCCGACCTGGACCAACCGTCGAAGCAGAAAGGAATTTCGCCAGAGCCATCTTGGGTCAGCAATTTCTGCCCCCGGGCCTGCACAGCTTCTGAAGGGGGGCCCGAGATGGGGTAGGAGTAGATCCATATGGTCTTCGTGTCGGTGTAGAATTTGTTCCTCTTCTTCGAAGTGAACTTGGACAGGTCATAGGCGAAAGAATGCTCGACCCAATTGCTATGCCTCGGAGGGTTATCACGCTAGTGGTGTGTTGAGTTAGTATATGATACATGGCTACCCTCTGGGGATAAATGCGGACCTTCATCGCAACCCAATCGATCTCGACTTCGTAGTAGGTGACCAAGTTATTATCAGGCACCTCTGCCACGCCGTAGCAGTTGTGAAATCGTCGTAACCGGTAATCCATGTCTTCAGGGGTCCTTACCCTTTGCCGTACTTGCCATCGCTTTATCCTCTTCTGCGCATTGTGTCCCAACGTAATCATTTGTCTTCTGCTGGACGTTATCAATTTCTGACCCTTGTCCAGCTTGAACATTCCATCACCAACGACCTCCCATGCCTTTTTCTTGTACTGCATGAAGAGCATATATAAACGCCCACCATATCGGCTTGTGTTCATGTACGTGGACGGGAAGTCTATGCGCCTGTTTTGTGAGCCAGTGGTCATGTTGCCAATATCTCCGACATAAATAGCGTACACATTGCGTCCCCCAGGGGGCTCAAGGTCTCCATAGTACATGCATCTACCAGTTGCCCTACCCAGCTTGACTTTAGCGACTAAGCGTTTGCCAATTAAACTCCCGTCGACTTTCCGGATTTTCTTCGGTCGCAAGTCTCGGAGGACTTTGACCTTGAAGATGGCAGCGTTGATGATATGCTCCATCCTTACAGGGCCCCGGCAGGTTTCGAGCCGAGATGTATTCCTTTAGAGGCTTTATTTCAAAGCCATCGTGGCGAAAACCAAGCTATTTAGGTTCTTTAAAAAGGCTACACATTAAGCCTAGAGTGTTAGGTGCTTGCATCAGGCTTGACTTGATCGGGTAATGGAAATAAATGATATATTTTCAGATTTCGCCTTGAGTGCGGCAAGAGGAGTGTTGTGAGCTTTGAATTGTTTATGGTGATTATCGAGAAACAATTGTTCATAAGAGACCAGTTTTGCATCGGCAAAACATTTAGTAGGTCATTATCGTCATTCCTCCAGCCTGACCCAAATACGTCGAAAAAAGACATGTGTAACACTGGCGACCTATGAGCTAAACATAAGACGGCTTACAAAGTGCCTATTAACTTATGGCTTGTATAGAATTAACTCTCTTTACACTATCTACTCTATATAGACGCTTACATTACCAAAGGTTATTGATATGCTAGAGTTCGAAACAATGTTTCATTGAATCTACAATTCCCTCGCTATGTCCAGGGTAGGCCAGCTGATGGTGCGACGTGGCGTCGACGGATCATCCGCTGCCCGCATTCCAGTGGCCTCGGTAGCGTCCCCCAGAAAGCCCGAAACCCCAAACGAACCGCGCGCTAACAAACGGGTTGAATAAGCGCCAGATCCCCAAGCCATTTGTTTCAGGTCAAGATTTCCTTCGAGGATCAATGACGATCAATGTCTTGCAATTATTTCCCAGCGCTTGAATCTCCATTACCTCTCTCTTTCTTTAGATACATTTTCTGTTTATTTCCCCGCTGGATAAATGATGCCGAACACGAGGTTGTTGGTAGGGCTTCCGTCTAAGAAAAGACATCACGTCCCGCTTCTTCTGCAAGAAATAAAAAATAGAAAAAAACTCAGAATATTCTATTCTCAGTTCCATCTCGTAAAAAAATACCTAATGCACAGAATCGTCAATTGACGTGGTTGAATTATTTCTAGTGCGCGAAATCTAATCTAGACCTTGCTTGGCAAGCAACGACTGGATGATTTAATCAGGGCTCTTAGCTTGCAGGGATCATCCCAACCAACCAAGACGCGCAGGACCTTGGATTTTTCTGTTTATAGCCGCTGAGTGGCCAGAGTGATCCAATAATAGCACAACATCACAGCACCTCTGCGGAGTCGTGCGTCGCAAACACGAGGCCTTGTGCATGTTTCGTGTGCGTGAACCTTGATTCAACCAAGACATTTTGGTTATTGTTAGAACCGTTTTTCTTTATTCAGCGGCCTATCCAAGGTCAATTCGACCCCCTGTCCACCTGAACTAACTGTTAACTCCGTTTTTTACGCCGTGACGAGCAGGCCACATCATGAAATGATCGGCACAGCGTTTCTCCCTCAACTGTATTTTTGGAAGCGAGCCGCCTGGGTATCTCGGATGTCCAAACAACCTTGTCTCTGATCCACTATCCACTACCCGCGCTTTCTTTCTGCCCAAACGACCCTCTCTCATCCAACCACCCGTCGACTGACCGCCCTGTCACTCCCCATTAGGTAGATCCGGAATGACCTCACCCTGCTATGTTTTGTATGCAAGCGCCCGTATTCCCACTTCGGGCCTGCATGGCCATGGAGACGCTGCCAAACTTGGATCACGATTGATGTGCGCGTACCACTTACGTGGAGAACCAAACCCATCTTCAGCTGAAAATGTAACCTGACAGCCGATCTCGAGATTTGTATAAAGATTGATGCTACACCAGCTCGTTACACATTCCTTTTCTTCAGCAACAATTCACTTTCGTTTCACATAAACAAAACATTTCATTCGCTTCATAACATTCGTTGAAACACGGGAAAGATGAGAAGCTTCTTTCTACTCAGCGCCGTTGCATTCAGCGCGGCCAACGCTGGTGTTTTAGACTATCGTCGCCAGCCACGAGGAAACTACGATCTTCCTCCGGCCGTCACAACTTCGGCCTATCAAGCCCCGGCCGTCTCTACCGATCTCTATCCTCCTCCCGCTCAGTCTGCCAACACTGAGCCTACCGAGCAAGAGACTTCCCCTTATGCTCCTCCTTCAGTTCCTACTGTCGCTACTTCCGAGCACCAAGAAACCACCAACTATGCACCTCCCGAGTCTGCAGCTACCGAGAGTGCAAGCAAGCCTGTCGAAGACACTTCTGTTGTCGAGACTCCTTCCAACGCTTATCCTCCTCCTGCCAACACTCAGCCTGGACAAGATACCACTGAGGCTTCAACACCAACTGGAGCTTATCCCCCCCCTGTGAACACTCAAAAGACAGAGACCGAGCAAGAGTCTTCTGCCGTTGTCACATCTGAAGAGTCTACCCCAACCGGTGCTTACCCTCCTCCCGAGAACACTCCATCTAAGTCTGAGCATGAGTCTTCTGCCGTTGAGACTACTGCCGTTGAGACTACTGCCGTTGAGACTACTGCCGTTGAGACTACTGCTGAGGGTAAAACCTCAACTGATCTGTATCCTCCTCCCGCCAACACCGAGACCACCAAGCCTGGCAAGGATACAACTGAGGCTCTTACCCCCACTTCCGAGTACACTCCTCCCGAGAGTACCGATGTAACCCAACAGGGATCTACCGATGTTGGCAGCTCTACTGACGCGTATCCCCCTCCCGAGGGCACCCCCACAACCCAGCCTGGTAGTGAAGGTACCACGGCTGCTTCCGAGACCACCAAGCCTGCTGTCGGTACCTCAACCGGTGTCTATCCCCCTCCCAAGGGTACTGACACTACCGATACTGGTGTTGAGACCGAAACTGGCAGTGCCTCTACTACCCAGTGGACTACCTCAACTGTTTACACTACCAATGTGTACACTGTCACTTCTTGCCCTCCCGAGGTTCCCGACTGCCCCAACGGTCAACATGTCACTACCAAGACCATCGCTGTGTCTACTACCATCTGCCCCGTCACTGAGACCAAGCCTGTGACTGAGCATGGCGAGACTGGTACCCCTACCTATCCTGTTCCCGGCTCTACCGAGACTGAGCACCAAGGTACCGAGACTGCTACTGTCTCCAAGCCTGGCGAGACCGAGACTTCTCCTTCCACTGGTGCTTACCCTCCTCCCAAGGTTACCACCGGTACTACTGAGGGAGCCGAGACTGAGACTCTTCCTGCTGAGACTGAGACTACCAAGCCTGCCGTCGGTACATCCACTGGTGTCTATCCTCCTCCTAAGGGAACCACTGAGGCTACCGAAGGTACTGAGACTGAGACTGTTCCCGCTGAGACCGAAACTGTCCCTGCTGAGACCGAGACCACCAAGCCTGCTGTTGGTACCTCCACTGGTGTTTACCCTCCCCCCAAGGGCACTGATACCACTGAGACTGGTGTCGAGACTGAGACCGAGTCCCTTCCTGCTGAGTCTACCAAGCCCGTTGTTGGAACTTCTACCGGTGCCTATCCTCCTCCCAAGGCTACCACCGAGACAGCAACAGCCAAGACTGAGACTGTTCCCACTGAAACTAAGCCCAACACTCAGCAAACCAGCCAGTGGACCACCTCAACTGTCTACACAACCAACATCCGCACCATCACCTCTTGCCCTCCTGAGATCCCTGACTGCCCCAACGGCAAGCATGTCACAACCGAGACTATTGCTATCTCTACTACTGTTTGCCCTGTGACCGAAGCTGGATCTACCAAGCCTGCTACTGTCACCAAGGAGTCACCCACTTACCCCGTTCCTACCCAGGCTACTGAGACAGAGGGACAGTCTACTGTTCCTACTACTGAGACTGAGGAGTCTACTAAGCCTGTCACTCACCATGAGGGATCTACCAAGCCTGCTACCGAGACAGAGACTAAGCCTGCTACTGAGACCAAGCCTGTTGAGACCAAGCCCACTTACCCAGTACCCTCTGAGACTAAGCCTGTCACTGAGACTGAGACCAAACCTGCAACCACTGGCGGCGAGGAGCATCCCACCGAGACCAAGCCTGCTGAGACTAAGCCCGCTACTGAGACGAAACCTGCTAGCACTACTGAGTGGACCACCTCGACTGTCTACACCACCAACATCCGCACCGTGACCTCATGTGCTCCCGATGTTCCTGACTGCCCCAACGGTAAGCATGTCACAACTGAGACTATCGCCATCTCTACCACGGTCTGCCCTGTTACAGAGGAGCACCACACAGAGACGAAGCCTGCTCCCACCAAGCCTGTCGAGACCAAGCCTGCTACCGAGACTAAGCCTGCCACTGAGGGACAGTCCACCAAGCCTGTCGAGACAAAGCCCGCTACTGAGACCAAGCCCACTTACGCAGTTCCCACTGAGACCAAGCCTGTTGAGACAAAGCCTGCCACAGAGACGAAGCCTGCCACTGAGGGACACTCTACCAAGCCCGTCACTGGTGGCCAGTCTGAAGCTGGATCTACCCAGCCTGCTTCTACTACGGAGTGGACCACTTCAACTGTCTACACGACAACCATCCGCACTGTTACATCTTGCGCTCCTGAGTTCCCCAACTGCGAGACACCTACTCCCCATGTCACTACTGAGACTGTCGCTATCTCTACGACTGTTTGCCCCGTCACTGAGCAGCACCAGACTCAGCCTAAGCCAACTCAGCCTAAGCCCACTCAACCCAAGCCTACTGAGACTCAGCATACGGAGCCTGCCAAGACCACTGGATGGTCGACTTCCACTATCTACACCACCAGTATCCGCACCGTCACTGCCTGTGGTCCTGAGTTCCCTAACTGCGAGACACCTACTCCTCACGTCACCACTGAGACCATCGCTGTTTCTACTACCATCTGCCCCGTGACCGAGCAGCACCAGACTGAACCCAAGCCTACTCAACCCAAGCCAACCGAGCATCAGCAAACCCAGCCTCAGCCCACTCAGCCAGCCAAGACTACCGCTTGGTCTACCTCTACCGTCTACACCACCAGTGTCCGAACAGTGACTACCTGCGGCCCCGAGCACCCCAACTGCGAGACCCCCACTCCTCACGTTACCACCGAGACCATCGCCATCTCCACCACTGTCTGCCCAGTCACCGAGGAGCAGTCTCATCCCACCAAGCCCGCTGGCCAACCCTCCAACCACGAGCAACCCAGCCAGCCCCACCAGACCTACCCCGTCCCTACTCAGCAGGTCGTCACAACCGGTTGGTCTACCTCCACCGTCTACACGACCAACATCCGAACCGTCACTGCTTGCGCTCCTCACGTTGCCAACTGCCCTGGTACTCCCCACGTCACCACCGAGACCATCGCTCTCTCAACCACTCTCTGCCCTGTCACCAAGACTCAGGTCATCCCTGGCCCTGGTGCCACTTACTATCCTCCTGGTAACTCGACATCCACTCTTTACACCACCAAGTACTACACCATCACCGCTTGCCCTCCTACAGTTACCAACTGCCCCGTCGGCGCCGTCACTTCCACCGTCTACGCTACAGCCACCACCCAGATCAAGCCATGGAACTCTCACGTCTACCCTTCTCCTTCCAAGAGCTATCCTCCTACCATCCCCACCCACCACGCTCCCGGCAACGGAACGGTCACCACCTTTATCCGCTCCACCACCAAGCTCTACGAGACTCCTGTGTCTACCCCCAAGGCGGCTGAGCACACTACCACTTCCAAGGCTGGCTACGAGAAGCCTCCTTATCCTGTTTACTTCTTTTAAGAAGATTTCCTCTGTACCTACATGCATCTCAAAGAGTCTGGGACCATGAGAGCAATGACTGCATAACTTTACTTAGACTGAGTACCTTACGACCTACATGACTTGTTTTTGTATTTAGATATTATCATATTTCGTGCATCAAAAGGACATAGCTTAGAAGCAATACTGTCAATACAATAGTACATCTTTCCTTATTTGTTACACATTGGCTCTCCCATAAGCGTCCAGTGATCTTTCTTCAGTGACTCCATCAACCTTCACTTAAACACTTGCTACCTGCTTGCCGAATGCATCATAGCTTGGACTTGAGTTCGGTCTGAAGCTTGGATAAAACAGGCTCAGCGGCTCGAACGGCATCTAGGGCCATGCCATAGCCGGCTTGGAAGCCAGTGCCACCTGCACCGTAGTTGTGAACCACTGTGCGCTTTTGTCCCGCGACAGTCAGTTCCTCCCTCTCTACTCGGGCGCCACCCTCACGAGAAGGTCGGAGACCCGAGAAAGCTGCGAGAACATCTAGACTTCCGTTCCTGACTTCGTCACTGAGTTCCTTGGTGCGCTCCAAGATGGACTCTGTTTCGTACGAGTAGGTGGCGCCATCACTGAGAAGACATGTTAGCCCACAGTGCAATACATACGATACGGATAGCTTACCCGTTCCCCTTTTGCATGTACCCCCCGAGAATTACGTGTCCCTTGGAAAACGGGCGGGGGATGACGTATGTCTCGTAATCTTTACCATGTCTCATGATGTTCGTGTGAACCTCGGGCGCATGAGTCAGGAGGACCTGCCCTCTAGTCGGGTAGCACTTTGGATCCTCAACTCCAGCCAACTGGCGAGCAGCGTTGCCAGTACAGTTGAACACAATCTGGGTGGACTGGCTGAAGAATGCAGTCTGGAGATCTGGAAGCTTTTGACGGACAAAGCGAACACCGTAGTCATTCTTCAATCTCTCATAGAGATAGAGAAGATGCTTGGGTGCATTGACTGTGAGGGTAGTGAAGGAGACAGCAAATTTGACGCCTTCGGGCAGTTCAGAGGTTGGCAGTTCTTGGAACTGCAGGGAATCAGCCGAAGGCCTTTCTTGCTAGACCTGAACTTACGTCTTCTAGATACTCAGACATTGCCTGGATCTTATCACGAGGAACATTATCGTCCCAAAGCTCAGTCGAAGGAGTTCGTTTGACATATGACTGCTCTGGTGTCTCAGATGCCAGCTTGCTGAGATGGAAATATCCTGCCTTGTCCCATTTCAAGGCATTGGCATCTGTACCAGAGATAGCTGAGAAGTTGCAGCCAGCCCTGTAGTCATATTAGTACAAGTAAGAAGGGTACTGTACGAGAAGGTGCCGGCTCACCATGGAGATGTATAAATAAGTGCCGTATCTCCCGGGAGATGTTCAGCGATGACTGTGATGGACTTTCCGTAGCCTCTCTCTGCTAGCACGAGAGCTACATCAAGGCCAATAATGCCGGCTCTTGTATAAATGTCAGTATATGACGGCAAGAAGTGTGAAGGGTACAGCGTCAACTACTTACCCCAAGATGACGATGCTATCGTGTGCACTCATGTTGGTCTTTGTGATCAGACAATGTGTACCGAATTATTTGAAGAATTCTCAACGAGATACATATCCAATCAGCAGAAACAGACTCATTTGAAGCCATATAATGGACTTCTGTAATACCAGCCGGTATTCCAAAAAGCGTAGGTCACCCACAGAGCCGAGACTCTTGGAGAGGTTATTACCTGAATAGGAAATAAGATAATCCAGACCAAATCGTCCCATCACTGCCACCAGGCGTGACCAAGGAAAGTGCTAACACCAAACTAGGACTTCACCTGTTTGGGTCAAAGATATGTAGTCTGGCACTCGAGCTAGGCCAGTATTCTTGCTGCTGCTTTTGTTAGTCTTGAACCTGGGGTAATTACGGATACGCCTGGCAGTATGGAGAAAGCATTCCGATGGTAAACCCAATATCTTGAGATGAGACGATATTTCTAGCCAGTCAAGGCTGGTTTGCTCGGCTCTGAAAATTTATTCGAGGTTAGCTCGAATCAAGGGCCGAGACGAGATATCTCCAGGCCATTAGAAGCGACTTACATGATGCCGAGTCTTTTAACCTTGCACATACAACTTCTAAGAACACGAGGCTCCTCCGATATGGTCTCTATGATGATTTAAGTGTTAAGCACCAGTAGTTTGTGAAGAGTTAAATGCGTTTTGTTTAATGCCAGTATTTACAAGTATCTGTAGAAATGATCTAGTAATCAATCTTGAAGCTAAACTCATCCTCCCAGTGCATAGCCCAGTAACGATCCCAGATAGCCTTCGTAATAGGTCCAACCTTTCCATCATTCACAGGCTTATCATCCAGAGTAGTGATGGGCATAATACCACCAGCAGTTGTGCACATCAAAATCTCATCAGCTTGATACGCCGCCTCAACGGGAACATGCTCAATGCGAATCTCGTATCCACAAGCTCGCGCAGCGTCAATGACACTCTTCCTTGTAATTCCTTGCAAGACTCCCCGATCAGGTGTGTAGAGCACGCCGTTCTTGATGATGACGACGTTGAAGCCTGAACCTTCGGTGAGGTTGGCATCGCCGTCGGTCAGGAAGGGATAAGTGGCACCACGGTCGTTGGCCTCGAATAAGCCGCGGACGAGATCACCCCACTGGAGATTCTTAATGGTGGGATCGATAGAGCCAGGTGGAACACGTCGTACGGTTCGTGCAACAATCGCACGACCACCATGATACTGATCCTCAGGATCCATAACCCAAACATACGGCTGAACAAACATGTACAAGTTATTATTCAGCAACTCCTCCGGCTTCGCACCCCTCACACCCTTAAGACCACGAGTGACGATCAATTCAACGAACGCATCCTTGATCTCACTCTTGGCGACCATCTCGATGAGGATCTTCTTGATCTCGTCGCGGGGAATGGGGAAGCGAAGCCTCATCTTCTTGCAGCTGGCCTCGAGACGATCGAGGTGGTCGTCGAGGCGGAAGAAGCGACCGTCCCAGACGGAGGGCACGTCGTAGGTTAGGTCGCTGTGCATGAAACCCTGGTCGAGGAGGGGGATGCGGGCGGATTGCAGGGGGACGAGCTCGCCTTCGACCCAGGCGATGCCTTGGGAGAGGATGTTGGTGCTGGCTTGGAGGGTGGCTTGTCGCTTGGCGTAGCCGGCGAATACCTCGTCCATGGTTGCCATTTTGCTGTATGATATGATGGGAGCGTTTGTTTTGGTAGGTGGTGAGATTGATGATTGAGATGATGTGTTTGGTTGGTGAGATGGATTAATCTGATACGATTCAACCTTTGCTTTTGTAGATGTTACAGATGTCTACAGATTCCCCCAAAGACTGATGTTTGTGATACCCCAAGTTTCCATGGAGAATGATACTCATCAAGTCTCGACACAGTAGTTACTCAATTGCGTAATTCCTCTTTGGGTAGTACCGCACCCCCGCAACCAACCGGATTACCACCCAGCCTCGTGCAACCCCCCAAATTGGTTACCATTCATGAGTAATTATCTCATCGCGTTGCAGAGTGTGCGGAGAGGAATTCCTGCTGACTGATTCTGCAGTTGTGGCAGTAAAGTCAAGTTACCCGAAAGGATAACGATACGCGAAGACCACTGACTCATGACTTAACCGCCAGATAGGCAAAAGCACGTATGTTAAACAAGAACATCTGATAAAAAGTCTTGGGGCAATCACCGCAAGGATTAAGCGGCGCTACTGAGATTCCCTACGCTATGTCTTGTCCTTGCTCATTAGGCAGAGTAACGCAAATGCCCAATCGACCAAGCATCTACCCCTTGCGACAGATCAACGTGGTGACAATGGAAATGATATCAGTTCCTTATCTCGGACTTTTTCAGAGACTTGAGATCTGTTGTGCTTCTTTTAACAAGATTACATGTATGGCAGGAGAATATAAGATACAGTTCTGGCCCAGTTCCCCTGCAGATATGACTCTATTCGGAAGATAGAAAATGCCAATTTTAGTACAAAATACGAGTACTATATATACATCATAAATCTGTCCCGAGTTCACATTGTGAATATCTGTTCTCCCAATCCGACATTCACATATTGACACAGCTAGCCATACCTCCCGACGCCAACATGACACCATAAACAGACCACGAACGCCAAACGTACACAAACCCAAGATCATCCAAACAAATACTGTCTCCCCTCCCCAGAGTTAACATTCGACCGACTCTTCTGATCAATAACAGACCCCCACCACGAATCCACCGCCTCATCAGTCCAAACCTCCTCCAGCAACGTATTCGCCGTCAAAAACATATCATACCTCGTCCGTTCATTCCACCAGCTACAATACGTCCTCGCCGCTTGTCTCAAATGCTCATCCGACGTCTCACACCCCGCCAAGAAAACAGGAAGGAGAAGCTGTTTCTGCAGCATAGAACTATACCTACAAGACGTAACGTGATTCAGCGTCTTGCGCGCAAGGAAGCCTAGTATCGAGGGAGCGGGTTGATCACGCTGCCATTTGAATACGCGGCCGATGTAGATTAATAACCCGTATCTCCACGCTTCGGCGCAGTGGTGCAAGTCTTCTTTGTAGTGTGCTACATCGCCTATGTCGCAGCCTGTAGTGTCGGAGACGAGTTGGTCTGGGATGTCGCCATATTCGGGATCAGTCCACTCGCGTATCTCCTTCTCTACATTGAGAACATGCTCCATGTCGAACTTTGCGCAGGTCATGTTACTTATCAGCTCGAATTCTCGGGCGTAGGATCCGAGACGGATCATGTGGCGGAATAAGGCTTCGGGACAGCCTGATACACTATAGAAGGTCTCGTCGCTCGTTTTGTCGTGGTTGAAGAGGCTGATTATCGTGGATTCGGAGAGGACGCATCCTTGGCGGCTTGTGAGGGCCAGAGTGACGTCCCACCTGCGACAGTCAGAATTGGGCTTTTGGAGATGGTGTTTAGTGATATCTACCAGACTAGCATCTCTATGCGTGCTTGCATTCGCGGTGTCTTCTTCATATTGCAGAACTCAGCAGCCTGGATCATTTTATGCGCTCGCTTGAGATACCACGTCCAAGGACCATGAGCAGATGTCGCGCACTGGAGATATCAGTCCTGACTACAAATAGCGTCGTGCAGACTTACATCCAGTGTCATGAGGATAAGCACCGCATCCAAGAATGTCGCTTCAATCGGCGACGCCTGCGACACGCCTTCCATATCCTTCAACATCTGGAGAGCCTTCTTCTTATGCATCTTGGCCTCACCGGCGCAAGATCCTGTATCGCGATTGATGTGTTTGTAGGATAGAGCGAGGATGCAATGGAGGAGGAGTTGTGAGCCGCGACCTGTTTCGGCGTCGAATCGGAAGGGGTTGGCGGCAAAGTCGTGAGTTAGAGGCATGACGCAAAACTCTTGGTCATCTAAACAAAGTCAGGTAATGATACCACAGGAGTTGCAGTATTGATACGTACATCGAGTCAGTAGTTGCGCAATTGTGTCGCTGATGTTGCTCGGCGCCGCGTGAGAGTTGAGTAATGGTAGAACGGGCTCTTCAATTGCTTGAGACTGCGCATCTGCAGTGAATTCGCCCGCGGTGCCATCAGTATCATTTGGCAATTGAGGCCCGATGAAGTGGTTCTCAGGTGAGTTGTCGGTAGATGACGAGTCGCCCAGCTGGATAAGAGGAATGTCGGGTCCAAAATAAATCGGCAGTTGGCCATTGACCTGATCGAAAGGCGCCATGAACGAAGGTCCTGTATCGATAAAAGGGTTCATAAGACTTGAATATGTCCAATCGATATCACTCCCGCTGTTCATCCCCTCCCCCATCATCATATCGTGATCAAACGGATTGGCATTCTCGTGAGAAATCACTGGCGTCGCCGGAAGAGGAGCCTGCGCCTCTGTCTCAGTCGCTTCTACCGCAGGGGGCGTAGTATCCCCGGTATTCTTATCTTGACCTTCGCTATTACCATCCGCTGACTTTGGCGGTGTCGCAGGCTCAGCAGCGACAGCTTCACTCTGCGGTTTCGTCGCTGCTTGCTTCGATCGTGTTGTCGGTCCGACGAAGTCAATCGATCCAGGTGCTGTCCCATCACGACGTCTTCTCTTGCGACTGAATGCGCCGACGAACTTGAACTCTCGAGGTTTTACCGCTGACATTTCTTTAATTCTCAGTATTAAAGGCGGATATCAGAGTGTAGCACACAGAAGTGAAGGTGTGAATGAGGGGAAGGGTTCAGAAATCTTCCCAAGCTTGGGGAGAAAGAAACATGGACCCATCCTTCATCATGACACTAAAAACGCCCCCGCCCGCCAGGTTTTTAGTGCAATCGACTACGGGGAATCGAAACCGTTACGGTGCGTATCTTAGTGGCGAATGTTAACTGGGTATTTTGGAGATAAACTTGATGAGCAGGAGAGATACCCTGATGATTCTGCGCGTCGCCAAATTTCTACGCATTAGCGAGATTCCGATTAGTCATGGAACGAGTCATGGAGCGTACAGCGTCATAAACTCACGATGTCAGCTTGGAGTTTACATGCAGCCACTATAAGCTGTATTATCACATGCTTCATATAACATGGCGCTTCTTCAATCCCAGCCCAGTCATTTAACAGCTTATTTGTTCATTCATCTCATAGTTCAAACTAAAGACTGCTATCCTAATTGTAGAGACCACCATTGGCAGAAAGAACAGAACCCGTCGTCCACTTGGCATCATCCGTGCAAAGGAACGCAACCAATGGCGCAATATCACTGACCTCACCAACACGCGCCGCAGCAGGCGTAGAATCAATCAGCGGCTGCATATCCTTAAGAAACTGCTCATCACTCTGGAACCATTGATCTGTAGCAATAGGACCAGGGTTCACACAGTTCACAGTGATGCCGTGAGATTGACCAAGCTCTTTGGCCCAGACACGAACAAGAGCCTCGTCAGCTGCTTTGGTAGCGGCGTAGACAGTCTGTCCAGCGACACCGAGACGAGCGCCTGCTGAGGAGATGAAGACAATTCTGCCTCCCTTGGGGAGATGAGGCTCTGCGGCCTTTGTTAGGAAGATGGGACCCTTGACGTTGGCGTCGAAGTGACGAGTGTAGAACTCTTCGGTTGTGTCTACCAAGTTGGCCTCATTTCCTTGGGCAGCGCTACAAACCGTGTTAGTGGCTACTATCTCACTCCTTCGTCAAGCCAGACTTACTTGTGAATGAGGATCTCAATCTTGCCAGTTGAGCTGATCTTGAGCGCAGCATCGATCAACTTGGGAATCTCAGCAGTCTTGCTAACATCGGCCTGGACAACGATAGCCTTTGTGCCATTGGCCTCAATCTCCTGAGCGACCTTCTCAGCTCGCTCTCTGCTACCGTCAGAGACGTAATTGACGACCACATTGGCGCCTCGCTTGCCAAGCAGGATAGCAATGCCGGCACCAAGGCCACTGAGATGTATTAGTCAAGGTCTGTACTCGCATGAGGTTGCTGGGGTAACCTACCGTGACGCGCCAGTGACAATCGCAGTCTTGCCAGTCAGTTCGAGACCAGTAAAGTCAGGCATGTTTGCTCAAGAATAAAAGTACACTAAAGTTATGCGAGTGGTGTGTTGCGGTGTGATATGATACGGTATAGCTCAGATATGGCCTGACTCTTTCAAGGGCTGTGGTTCGAGATTTTATGAACAAACGCTGAGTGTCTATGCCATGATTATCATGACCGTGGATATGGAAGTTGGCATAACTACCCAATGCGGTATTAAGACATCGGAGACTCCGCTGAAGCCACTTTATGTGCGGAGCTAGGGGAGGAAAGAAAACACAGGACCTTAATCCTAAGTGACAAAAAGACTTAGTAATATAGTCTAAGCTTAGAATAGATTTTGATGAGTTTATTTTGGCACCCCACACTAAGGTTCGCTGTTTTCTTGCCCCCCGAGGCGGAGCTCTCGTTACTACCTAAACAGGAATTAAGGACATCCTCAACCCCGCAGAGTCCATGATAGGAAATAGTGTCAACTTTGTGATGGGGCCGATTGTGGAATTTGCCGGGTTGGAGATGGCTTGAGAATCCACTACTGATTGGAGTAGCTTTGACAGTGCAAAGAAGCTAGATAAAGCTAAGGAGGGTTTATCGCCATTTACGCTAGACTCCATTTACCTTCAAGCTTTCAACTTCGAATCCTGCAACTCCAAGTGTTTCTCCATTCTTTGCCAATTAGTCACAAAGTTTGTTCAGTATGACACCCAAGACTAAAGACGGCCATATCTGGGAGCCTCACACTGGCTTTCAGAAAGGACTCGAGAGCGACGCTGTCATCTCGCCTCAGCGATCCATTTCTTCTACCAACAAAGTCTACGATGTTATTGTCATTGGAGCTGGATATGCTGGTCTAGCGGCAGCTCGTGACCTCAGTCAATTGAGTATGTAACAGCGAATCTGTCCACTGAACAGCTCTGACGTTTTGTAGATCATTCTGTCCTACTGCTAGAAGCACGAGATCGAATTGGCGGTAGGACATATACTGCCAAGAAAGATGGTAAGAAAGGTCTCAGCATAACACAAGGCTTGGCTGACATTCTAAGGATTTCTCTATGAGATGGGAGGAACTTGGGTCACTCATCACATGGGCTACTTGTTCAGAGAAATGACGCGATACAACATGGACCGTGATCTCATAACCACGGGAAGTCCGGATATGCACAAGGGGTATTACACTATCGATGTACCAGGTATGATCATCAGTAACCTCCCTTTCACTCCATATTGCTGACGCGTGATGACTGCAGGTGCTACAGCGCGCAAACTCAGCCATGAAGAAGCCGGCGCAATGCAAGCCAAAGCCTGGGACATGTTCGTCAACGTCGACGGTCAATTCGGCCGCACAATCTGCCCCCTCCCCCACGCCCAGCTTGACAATCCCATCGTCGATCGATCAATCGTTGAGAAGTGGGATCAACTATCCTGCCATGACCGCTTCGAAGAGATCAAGCATAAACTTACAGCTGAGGAACAAGGTCTCTTGGTATCTTTACTACTGCACATCTCGGGCGGAAGAATGAAAGAGTCGAGTCTCTGGGACATGATTCGTTCACATGCTTTACTAATGCATAGTTCTGATAACTTCGCTGATGTCTGGTTGAGATATAAGCTTAGAGATGGCCAGACCGCACTTGCGAAACGCATCTTTGAAGAAGCTATTGGTGATGGGCTGGAGTATGCTTTCTCCACGCAAGTCAAATCGATCGCACAGGACTCATCTGGCGATGGTCCGGTGACTGTGACGAGTAGCGATGGCGATGTCTTCCGAGCGAAGAAGATCATCAACACAATCCCTCTCAACGTCTTGAAGGACATCGAGTTCTCTCCTCCACTCACACAACGTCGACAGGATGCTATCAACATCGGTCATGTGAACCAGATGACCAAGGTTCACGCTGATGTGAGCAACAAGGAACTTGAGCGGTGGAATGGCATGAAGTTCCCTGGTCTTCTCATGTACGGCTATGGCGATGGAGTACTACCAAACGGTGATGTCCACGTCGTTGCTTTCGGTGCAGATGAGCGTGAAACCTTTATCCCAGAGAACGATGCGGCGCAGACTATTGAAGCGCTCAATAAGATCCATTCCATGGATGTCAAAAGACTAGTAAGAAGCCCGCCCCCACTACGGAGCATTCATCACTAACAACAAGCAGATGCTGCATAATTGGGCGACAGATCCGTTCTCGAAAGGAGGTCCTGCCTGGTGGCAGCCAGGTTACATGTCGAAATACCAGGACGAACTTCAGAGTCGACACGGCAATGTCTTTTTTGCTTCGGCGGACTGGGCGCATGGTTGGAGAGCTGCTATCGATGGTGCTTTGGAACAAGGTTGTTTGAATGCGCAGGTTGTCCATCGTGAGGTCGTTGCTGGCAAGAAGAAGGTTGGTAGTAGCAAGCTTTGAAGTGGTAAGACTGGGAAATGTTATAGGATAAAGCAGAGCTATGAATTATAAGAGTATTAGAAAGCTATAATTACGTTTTGAAAAAGCTTTAGTATGTATCTTAAAAGCTCATCTTGTCACGTACTAGGCATCCAGCAATATAGTATAGTGTAGACTGCGAGCTAGAAATGTTATTTATGCTTAAGACCAGTAGCAGGAATCTACAACTGCGACAAAAATCAAAGTAAAGAACCTCTATTTAAGCATTAGACTACGAAGGTTCCCAGAATAGAAGAACTATACTTCAAATCTCTGACCCGGGAGCAATCTTAAACCAGTTTCAAGGTTGTCTAGAACTAGCCGTAGAGCCTTTAGTAATGCAAGTCAATATATATCTATCTCAGGATCGTGAGATTGTTGGCACAATATTGAAACAGTCCATTGTAAGGGAAAATTGAAATTCCCTGATAGGGCTCTTATATGCTTGTGGACATTTGCTTTGAGCACCTCCTTCTAAAATGTCTAACGAGGTGCAATATCAACATGGCTAGTCCCGCAGCCTGATCTGCCCCAAGGTTACGATTACATCGTCAGAAAGCTACCAACAGCCACTAAATTTCTCTTTTACTCTGGACGACTCAATCCCAACATTTCGTAGTCGATAGCGGGGCCATCGAAATAACGACGAACAGTGAACCAGAGACCAACCAGGATAAGCATCATGCATCCGAGTACAACACAAACGCTGAGGCAGCTGTTAGCGAAAATGGGACTTATGTACATGGCAGTGCAACTTACTAATTCATTGACCCAGCGGTCACAGGTATGGCGTTGGGGAAGCAAATGAAGATGCCGATCGTCGTAACCCATAAGGGAGTCCACGCATTGCAGAGATAACCTCCGACTTTGCCGAGTTTGAACGGCCTTGGGGGTAGCTTGTTCTCCCGTCCGTGGATCAAAATGATGGCCTGAGGGACGGCATATGAGATGTTCACACCAAGAACTGCAGTGGTGATGATGGAGTTGAAGGCTTGACTGCTGGCCATGTACAACAACTCGTAGATGATGCAGAACCCAACAGACAGTAGAGTCGTGCGGACAGGGAAGCCAAGAGAGGGTGAGATGTGATTCCAGTAGTTGGAGTATGGCAGCCCACGCTAATAGCTACATCAGCGTGATTCAAGAGATAAGTATGGAGGGGATGGTAACTTACATCTCGTGAGAAGGCCCAAGTAAGTCGGCCACATGTAATCCATTGGCTAGGCATGCATGCTGCCCACGGTCAGTTAAAGCCACGATAGAACTTCACCACGTACTGTAGAAGATGACTACAAGAAGAGACTGGAGTCCGAGTGCAGCTGACTTGCTGCCAGTAGCCTGGTGAAAGACTTCAAGACTGGGTAGATGGGCAGCCCTGACAGCATCCAGATCCTTGATGACAAACATCATTGCTAAAATGAACGGGACAGAGGTAAACAAACCAATGATCATGGTGAGATTCCTGAAAAGCCTTGTCAGATTTAAGTCTGAGTAGTCTCATGATTGCAGACTTACATTGCTCGAGGGATAGCTTTCCCGGGGTGGTGCATTTCCTCGGCGACGTGGATCACAGCATCCATACTAGCGAAAGCATACATGGCGTTGCCGATACTCATGACCCATGCAACTCCATCTGGCCAGCCGCTTGTTCCGTCGAACTTGGTGATGAAGCTTGGGTGGTTATACCCGTCACTCATTGCGAGGATCGTGATGGTGACGACGACGAAGCCGAGGACGGATATCGCGAGACATGCTTGAGTCCACTTTCCGAGGTGTTTCTGGGGGATTGTGAAGATGGGGATGACTGCGGATGTCAGCACGATGACTACGGCATTAGGTCTGGGGCAAACTTGCGTGTGATTAGAATGAGCCCGATGTATAGCAGGTATGAATGCCAGTTCTGGGGTCGGTAATCAGGGTTGACAAAGAGTACCATGCCAATGATGCACTGCACGTTGTTGGAGATTCCGGAGCAGGTAATCACCCACCAGCCAAGAACACTTATTATCCCCACAGCAAAGGCAGCGAAACGTCGGTATCTCTTCGGGGCGAGGATGTACGTAAAGTGATATTGCCCTGTCGTTTCCCAAACTCATTAGTAAAGTAGTACCTCCCCCGAAAATAAGATGAGTTTACCTCCCGAAGACGGAAACGCCGAAGCTTGCTCTGCAAGACCAAGAATAATAAGCCACTGCACTGCACAGGCGACTATAAGCCCAAACATAGTCGCTTGGGCACCTCCGTAGAGAAGACTCTGCCCGAAGCAGCTGGCGTATGAAACCCACGAGTTAGTGATGCTGAATCCAAGACCAAGCGTGCCCAGCAGATCAAACGACCGTCTCATCACGGGAGCATGGCCCTGGGCGAGGAGGATGCTGTCATCGACTGCATCAGGGCTCTTGGTGAAGGGTTCGACATTTTCGACTCTGCCGACATCAACGTCGTAGTTGTCTCTGACGTTGATGTCGGACTTGTTGTCGCGCTGGGTTTCTGTGCTCTGAGCCATAGTGAGCAGTGTGGGAGATGGTGATGAGATGAGTGTTAGATTGGGTCAGGAGCGTCAAGGTAATATACTTTTCGCTGTAGACTATTTCCAACCGCCAGGCCGGCTACTCGGAATCAACCCAGCCAGCAAGACAGCAGCCAATAGAGGATCAGATACGTATCAAACAAACCTGTATCTCCCCCGCAATCTATCTCCCCGTTAATCAAGATTAGACCCCCCAGAACGCGGGGGAAATCATGGAGCCCGTTGAGTTGGGTTATCTCGGCATCAATCACCTCAAGAATCGACCTTCGCCGATAAGCTTTACCTCTCGTGAAGAATTGGCACTGTGTGGGGTAGACTTGTTTTTCTTTGTGGGTCACGTCTTAATTCCATTTCTGGTAATAAGCCCTCACCTTCTCCACGCTTAAAAGATGAGACGTGTTTCTCCAACTTGACAGGTACCAGCTCCGTATCTACCTCGACAACCAGACAGTATAACTTTATTCTGAAGGACTCATATCGTTATCACTTGCTATCTATTATCTCAGTCAGAAACTACGCAAACACCCCGCAACTTCATCATGGCCAAGCAACAGAAAGATAATGAGATCATCGAGATCGCCAAAGGCCTCAAAGGTACACCATGGTGCGAAGAGTACGAGAAGATGATCTCTGGAATGCTGTAAGTACACTTCACACCTTGATACAACGCCAGTACATTTCCTAACCCTGGGCTAGCTACAACCCCCTGATCCCTGAGCTGCTGGACGGCCGCCACAGAGCGCGCGGGCTGGCGTACAAGTACAACAACCTTGATCCCAACGCTGGCACTCGCGAGGAGATCGACGACAAGCGGGCTCAGATGCTCTCGGAGATGCTCGGAAAGGTCGGCAAGGGAACGTACATTGAGACGCCTTTCATGCCTGACTACGGAAGCAATGTCTCCATCGGCGAGAACTGTTTCATGAACTTTGGGTGAGACTCAACACGCTATGTGAAGGTGAAACAGTGACTCATGTCTCTTAGCTTGACTATTCTAGACACCAGCCTCGTCATCATCGGCGACCGCGTCCAGATGGGTCCCAACGTACACATCTACACCGCAGGCCACGAGACCAGTGTTCTATCCAGGATCAAGTTCGTCGAGTTCGGACATCCCATCCGTATCGAAGATGACTGCTGGATCGGCGGTAACGTTGTCATCCTCCCTGGTGTAACTATTGGACGAGGCTGCACTGTTGGCGCTGGGGCGGTGGTTACCAAGAGTCTGCCCGCTTACTCGATCGCACTGGGCGCCCCTGCAAAGGTAGTCAAGACGATACAGAGTGTGGAGGAGGAGTTGGCGGATCCTAACAACCCTTACCGAAACATGCCCGATCGAGAATAGATAGTTGTTTTGACATTGCCTGTTTAGGTGTGAAAATAGAAATGTTTATTACGTGGAACTTGTTATTGCTGAGTTTGGCGTCTGTTGATATGATTGTATACTCGATCTAGCTATTCTGTTGATCGCTTCTCACTCTGTCTGTCTGGTCACCCATCATGGCATTCCACAGCCCCTCTAGACGGCGATCGCCTCCGCCTGTACTTCAACATGCATCCCCGGATTAACAAGCCCAGCCACGACCACCGAGGTCAAGGTCGGAGTATGTCCCGGATACCGTTCTCGAAAGATGCTAAGCAGTGTTGCCTCATCCTCAGCTCGGGTAAAGTAAGCCACCAGCTTATGTGCTGAGCCGAGGCCTTTGGTAACACCTGCATTCTTGAGTGCTGCATCAAGACAGTCAAACACGGCGTTGAACTCGGCTTCTATAGAGCTGGTGACGAGTTGTCCTGTTTTGATGTCTACCCCGACATGGCCTGTCGTAATGACGAGAGAGCCTGATAGTGGGATTGTGGCGGTGGTTGCGAGGGATGTGGAGCGGAGCATTTCTCCTACTGGGCCGGGGAGGAACTGATAACGGACTGAAGACATGTTGATAGTAAAATGGTAGTTTTGATTGCTGTTGAGGCTTGACTCTTGAAACTTGTTACTGCACGCGGAATTGGTGACGGCTGGGATTACACTGTAGAAAATTGCTGTTCGTTATCCATAGCTAGCTGAGACCCCGTTTTATCTGCAGTTATACTTACACGGTCTGTTGACTTGTATGTAAATGGTGTTTAGTCCCTGTAGCTTATCTCGCGTGTAGTCTAACTTTATTCCCAATTGGGTAATAACCTCAACTCCATTCTCGGTGCTTGATCCCCGCACCTACCTTGAGTCAATCCGTCCTCCGCTAAAAGCATCTACAGAGCTAGTAAGGGCGTCCTGTTCCTGCTTTGGGATCTTCCTTTATCAGTAACAAGCGCAGGTTATGACCAGATCGGCGAAGCTGTTCTTATACTCTGTAGAGAGTCGAGCGTTTACGGCCGAGTGATAACCAGTCGCCCAATCCCACCCAAACTAGACTATTCCGGATCCATACACCCTCAAACATGTCTGTACTATCACAGGATACTCAGTCCAAGCTTCGTGGTATCATCGACGAATACACGACTGGTACCGAGAGCAAGATCCCAGGCCTCGTCTACTCCGCGTTCAGACATGACGGCGAACCAATCTTTCAGCATTATTCTGGCTTGAGGGGGGTCACCTCAGAAAGCCCCATGTCAGAGGATACTATCTTCTTTATGGCGTCTTTCACAAAACTGGCAACGTCAGTCGCGTGCATGCAACTCGTTGAGCAAGGGAAGTTGCGCTTAGATGATGCTGATCAGGTCGAAGCCATCTGCCCTGAGTTACGCGATGTCAAGGTGTTGGTTCGGAATGAGAACGGGAAACTTGAACTTGTTGATAAACTCAGGAGAATTACTCTTCGAATGCTTCTCACTCACACAGGTATGAACTGAATCTTTCCTAACGGAACATAAGCATTGACGAGTGGCCAGCTGGCTTTGGGTATGCCTTTGAGGACGAGAAGCTGGCAGAGTTCAGCCGCCCAATTGGCTTTGATGACTTTTCCGGAGAAGCAATTGACATAGCAAATCGACCTCTGGTGAATCAGCCTGGTGAGGGGTTTCAGTATGGTGTCTCGATGGACTGGGTTGGTGTGATGATCGAACGCACGTACAACAAGTCACTGGAGGAATTCTTTAAAGCTCACATCTTCAGGCCACTGGGCATGGACCATGTCACCTTCCATCCATCAGCGGAAGACAAGTCTAATCTAGCGTATATGCATCGCAGAAGCCCGAGTGGCAAGTTGAGTACCACAGATCACTTTTATCGACGCCCGCTTCTCGCTCAGGATGGAGAGAAGGCTCCGTGTGCTGGGGGTCATGGGTGTTTTGGAAGACCAGCAGAGTTTGGAAGTAAGTACAGACGCGATCGATCCGTCTTCTTTTGTTACTCATTGTTTACCGCAGGAATTATTTCACTTCTTCTGAACGACGGACTGGATGCAAAATCGGGAGTTCGGCTACTCAAAGCTGAGACCATCAATGGTAAGTTCATCTCTGATGCTGACTACTCTACCCTTGTACTGACATCCATTTCTAGACATGTTCACTGATCAGATTCCCGACATACCACGCTTCAGCAACGCCAGCGTCCTCGTGGCCAAACCAGAATTGGCAAACTCAACTCCCCTGACACCAATGCCAGATGATCACACCGAGGGCTGGGGTCTGTCATTTTCTATCAATCACTTCCCAGAGTCTACCGGTCGTGCAGCTTGTTCAGCGTCGTGGGAAGGCTTGGCTAATCTCTTCTGGTTCGCTGATCGCAAAAACAATATTGGCGGTATCATTGCTAGTCAGATTCTTCCATATGGCGGTAGGTCAAGAAGGCAAGTCAGAGGTGGTTCTTTGCTAACTTTGGGTCAAGACGCTTTGGTGCTTGAGTGCTCGGAACGGGTAGAGACTGAGATATACAAGGTGTTAAAAAGTTAATTATCTCAAGCATACGAATTATCTATTGTTTGTCCCTCTTATCAACCCACCCAAGCACTTGGGCTGCCCAGTCCATAGCCGACCACCAATCCCTAGGCAAATATCTCATAATAATATCAAACTCTCTTTCTGGTGCACCATCAATTAACCACAATTGTCGCCCTTGTTTCACCACCATAAAGAAGTACCCACTGATAGCTGAAGCCCGAGGATTCTTTGCCTTAACCAAATCTATAAAGTTTCCTGATAGGCCGGCGGGGAAGCGAAGTGGCTCCCTTGTAGTCATTTCAGCGTAGACATATGCTGGCATGCAGATAGAGATTTCCTCTTGGTTCACGTCTGTTGGTGTTGGGTTGTAGTATAGTAAGAAGCTGAAAGGGTTGGGGCAAGTCGTTTTATCGACAGTTGGTCGGATTGTCTTGAATTCTTGGCTGACTGTTGGGTTTTCGATTGACGGCGATGCTATATGAAACAGATGGATAGATCTCCTGAATGAGATGTACCAGTCATGAGGCATCCTTTCGTCATCGTCACCCGCAAGATAGTATCCGTCCACGTTGGCATATATAGAGACGAGCGCGCAGGTTGCAGCAACGCTCGAGCTATTTTCTTTACTCATACCACCTCTTAAATCATTTCTATGGCCCTCTATTGTACGAGCCATATACTTGTAAGAAGCCTCTTCAAGCGATTTGTCAAATTCCTTGAACCGTCGTAGATGTAATGCGGCGATGCCGAGAATCCCATTGAGGACACACGGCGAGTGAGTAGCCTCCTCCAGAACCCAGAGTGACCATGTGACTTGAATATCAGTTGCCCGCTGCGTCATCTGAACGAAGTGATGCAATAATTGGCGTTCAAAGAGCTGTTCTGCTGGCGATCCAGTGCGCCCCGCAAACAGGTTGCTTGAACACAAGTTGCTACTTATCGGCGATGTCGGAGGAATGAGCTCAGCTTCGACCGGTGATCGGTGGCTCACTGGAAGGATCTTCACGTTGCTTGCTGAACAACCTCTTGGCCGAGACTTTGTGTCAAAGTATTCGCATAACGCTTCCTTCCTAACGCAGTTCTTGCAGAACGGGCGATTCTCATCACACTTGAATAGGTCAGCTTAACAGGTGTTTATTTCAGCGAAGGGAAAATTACTTTTATTCGGCTGGTTTTGCAAGATCTACAGCCTGTTCTTGACTTACGATGTGCTCGACGCCGTGAGGGAGCCGAGCTCTCGGATGCATCGGATGAGGTATTGACGTCAATCATTGGTGCTATGCTGATATTTACGCTTATGGAAATAGTATTAGTGCGGGATATTTTGAAAAGGTGAAAAAGGGCAAGAGACGGGATATACTTAGAAGGTAAAAGAGCGAATTGTAACCCTGATAGATTATTTGAAGGTGAAAAAAGGTATTGTTAATCTGCTGGCCGACGTTGGCTACATTAATATCCGCGCTTAGTGTGGCGAAGCGTCCAAGGTTGAGTCAAACCTTATGCACGGCCTTGCCCTACGTAATGCAACACGGTAACATGAGATATTGTTGTATTAATACTACCCGGCTATTGCAGCAGATCTTAAGCATTTGGTAAACCTTTTAGGTCTGAATTAAGCATAAGAAACTGAAATAAAACTTTAAATGCTTATCTGCTATTTTCGCGTAGAGGTATAGCCTAGAGTGCCAACACCTGGCAATCGCAATTCTCGTGCCAGTTATAAAACAAAGGGAATGAAATAGAAAAAAGAAAGACAAGAGTACCGAAACAAAACAAAGGCCAAACCGCTTATCTTCCGAGAAGCGGCTGCGCAATTTAGATGAACCCTATCTATTTAGCCCTAGACCTCTTGCCTCCTGCCCACGGCGGTTCCCAACGAGCGGCCCTGCAGATCACTCAATGCGACCTCGCTATCCGAGTTCTCGAGGGATTTCCTCCTGGTTTCTATGTACTTGGAAGGATGGAAGAGATTGAGACCAACGCTGGCAATCGCCATTGGAATGGCATCAAGGACAAGGACGTAGACCTCCTTGGACTGAAGCTCTCCATCATGTCCCTCAATGTACTCGATCATACGGAAGAGCGATCTGATAAGGATGAGCACGCTTGCCACGTAGATCACAACCAGGAGTCTCTGCCAGCTAGATGGTCGCGATGTAGAATGTCTAGCAAATCGGAAATGAAACAGTCCGGTCACAGCTATGAATAGACCAAAGAACAAGATTTGGACTGTCAAGCCGGCGATGATGATGTTTTCTCCTGTCGTTCTGTCGTCTGGGCTGTCGGCATTCACAAGCTTTCCTCCCCCTGAACCTGTTAGTCAAGACGCCCTCTTAATTAGTGGCATCGTAGATATGGTAGTAAACGCACCGACTCCTTGCAGGGCAATAGAGATTACATCGCCAAGTAGAAAGATCTTAGTTAGCCAACTAGGTCTGATGAGTGAAAAACGCTCCCCGTTCAACTGTCGGATATAGCGGCCCAGGATCATGTAAATCGATGCGGCATAGCAAGTTGGTCCGAGAAGTAGGAGCAAATTCTGCATGACATAAGGGCCGAACGTATAGTCCGGTGCTTGTTCAGCGCCAATTGCACGGCCGATAAAGCCGACGGCTTCAACTGTGAGCAGTCTCCGTTAGATCTTGGCAGAGGTGGGTGGTTGAGAGGAAAACGTACAGATGGATCCAACTAAGAATGGTAGGAAGAACCATGTCCTTGTCTTGATGATTTGAAAGAGGTGCAGGGCGGATGATAGTGCGAAAATGACGATAAAAATGATCGATATAGGAAGCGAGGGTTCGTAGCGATAATAGTTCACCATTTTGAGGTCCAGTCTTTAGTAATTAAAGGGTAACAGCAAATAATAGACTCCGTAGCTCATACATGGGGTTACCAATAGTTACAAGAACACTCTTTTTCTCCATGATTTCGGCATGCTCTTGACTATAAGTAGCCAACCCATTGAAGTTCTAGGCATACTGATGTCATTAAGGATACCAGGTGTCAATGAATTAACCGCTTAGATTTGCAAACGAGACGCGTGTCTCTAACAACGGAATGTGAAGCTGAAGTCGGGTCGGTCTGTTTGTGTATACCGATAGTGGGCTTCGTCGTATCGACAGCCCTTTGATTGGTTGACCTCGTGAAAGGTTCTGAGGCTCAAGAGCACCTTGCCAACAATCGGATGTCTCGGTAGCTTCGTTATAGCGGGTTCTAGTCATCTTGCGCGGCAGTGCAATCGCTCCCCTACTCTATGATTCAACAGGACTGAAACGAGCAGGGGATCCATAGAAGCTATTCACTGCGCCCCCCTCTGATGCGAGCGTGTTCTGTCTCAGCCGCTTTCTAATTGGTCGACAATACGAGACCCTTGCTCTTCTTAGCTCGTACAAGTCAGCTTTTAACAGGCCTGGCAGGTCATTGAGCTAGTTTAGCCGACTGCGTGCAGCTAATGCTGTTCCGGATTTCTCTCTTTTCCTCCTGGCCGACTCTCAAACATCTTGGGTAGATTCACCGCCCGTCTCTAGGCTGCTATGTGATGTTACGTTATGTATTTATCCGTCGGGCAGGCCTCCGACCCCAAATCAGTATACAACCTCTGCCTAATCTTTTGGGTGCAAAACATTCAACACGCTCCCAGCCGCAAGGACAAAACGATGTTTATTATCTACATCACCTGTGTTCGCAGCCTAAAGCTTAACTTTAACATCTTTATCACTGAGCTTCTTGTTAAGTGAGTTAATAAGTCTTTCGAGCCTCGCAAGTTCGAAGATACACGCTCATGTATTGAGCAAGTTTAGGAACAAACTTATTCCTATAAGCTGATATAGAGAATAGAGACACACCAAAAGGGAGTCCCCAAAATGATTGAATAGAAGGGCAATGATACATGAATCTCTCGTCTCGGCCTAGTCCCCACCTGACTGTATCTAAGTCTTCGATCAGTAGCCTTGATAAGTGGAGGGATCTTGAGGACCCTCAGCAGTTACAACGTAGCCCGGCATACACATACCAAAGCTGACAGAATTCTTCTCTGCAGCCTGGAGGTAGAAACTGTCATACTTGTTGTTCAATGCATCCTTCAAGGAGTTGACATCACCATCCGGATGAAGAACCTTCCATGGCTTGATACAAGTCTCACCCTTGCAGCTCTTCATGACCATCATGAGGGCATCCAGACGGCTCACGATACTGAGGAGCGGCTTCTTGTTGATCTTGAAGTTGAAGTCGGCGTATGATGCAATTGGCATACAAGTGCTGTCCTTGCCAGAAGGGAGAAGATTGTTGATTTGATACGGGTCGACCTGCAGCGTTATAGTTAGTGCCAGTACCTCAGTGGAAACAGACAAAGGATGCCTACTGTCATGTCATAAAGTTCATGCTCGTTCGTGCAATGGACCGCGTAATAAAGGTTGTAGTCTTTGCTGTGCAAACGGATTCCCTTGTACGTGTTCAAATCACTCATAACCACGCCTGTATCAGAAACCTGTTAACAATTCTTCCGAATTAACGGGAGAGAAAGGCCAATCCTTCGGCTTTGACTTACTATCGATTCCCTCATCAACTGCCAGACCCCAGAACTCAATACCGACGTGTTCAGCACGGCTTTGAGTGGCTCGCTCAAGTTCACGGTCAGTAAGTGGGACAGCAACACCATCAAACTCAGGCCGTGGCTTGATCCCCGCCATGCGAAAGATGGACGGTGCGAGATCGGTGTGGCTTGTCATGGCATCACTGACTACCCCCTTGGGAACTCCTGGCCCACGAATAAGAAGCGGAACATTAATATCTTCCTCGAATCCACACTGCTTTCCAGGTGGAAGGCGATGCTGGCTGATGTGATAGCCATTGTCACTAGTGTAGATGATATAGGTGTTATCCATAATGTCGAGAGACTCGAGCTCCCTGATAATTCTGTCGACCATTTCATCAACCGCCTGCAGAGACTCCAAACGCAAGCGAAAGAAATTGTCACCGTAGTCGATATAAGTCTGGTTCAAGCGAGGGCGCTGTGCTACCCAGCTAACACTATTCGGCTTGATTTTATGTTAGCACTTATGACTAATGGGATCGTGGTCTCTCTTACCTCTTTTGGGTTGAAGTTGGGCGTTCTGGGGACCTTTAAATCACGAAACATGTTGGCGTGGCGCTTAGCAGGCTTCGGGGGCAGGATAAGAGGTTGAATGCTGGGGTCTGTTGGAGAGATGCTCCCGTTGTATGTATCCGGGTGCGGGACGGCTTCGCTATGGGGGGCTATGGGGGCACTACCGATGAAGAATGGCTTACCAGCAGCATGTGCCTCCCGAATGTAGTTGATGGTCTTATCGGACAGGTCATCAGTGTTGTAAGTTCCCTCACGACTAACGGGAGCGTCCTGGTCCTTTTGCCACGTAGCGTTGTAGTAGCTATACGTAAAAGGGTCGAGAAGGAAATCAGAGGAGGTCCAGCCGGCAGCATGAGGCTTATCGTAGTTTTCAACAGTGTGCGCGTTAAAAAGCTTGCCGGAATAGTAGGTATTATAGCCCGCCTCTTGGAGCCTGACGGGCAAGTAGTTGCTATTCAATCCCTCGCTAATGAACTTGGGATATCCACCTACTTCCCGTTATCATTGAGGAACACTTGTGACTTAGTAGGGAACGACTTACCATACGGTGCAACTACGTCGGTAACATTGGTATTGTGCGAAAGTCTGCCGGTGAGAATGCTAACACGAGCTGGGCAACAAATAGCCGTGGTACTAGTCTTATGTCAGTTCAAGTGCTAGAACACGTTCTTCCCGACGTACCAATAATGTCTTGTATACAGAGTTCCCTGGTCTGCCATCTGCTTCTTAAGCAGTGGCATGTGCTTGAGAGATTCCATATGCACATCTTGATCATCTACCAAGACTAAGATGATGTTTGGTTTCGTCTTGGCTGGGGCAACAGATGCTGCTAGCGATGCAAGCACGACAAAGATACGAGGAAGCATGTTTCTGTTCGAAGTTTTAAAGAGAAAAGTGGATGTAGGAGTCGATAGTTGTGGATGGACTGTGTGAAAGGCGACGAACAACGTTTCTCTTATACCTTGAGACATTAATGTAGATTCTTGGAAAATATCTGAAAGTGACGAGTTGCAGATGGTTTACTTGCTGAGGAAGGTTGACACGTAGAATTATCACCAATCACAGTTGAGTCTATACGAAGCATCGACATAGCGTGGTGTTGTTACTTGGTTATTGCCGTTACTCGTCGGCATTTAGAAATGCCCGGTACGCTAGTGGCTACCAAATCTCATCAACTGATGATCTGAACAAAGCTGAATGGTCTACAAGCCTCGCAGAAAATATCTCCGAGTCCCGTCATGTACGTCATAGTCGGCATTTTTGTGTCGATTGCTTTAGACATACTTATATAGTAAACCCGAGATACAACCTCACAAGACCCCAGTGCAGCAGGATCGTGTTTCCACTACAGACAAGGGCCTCGTATTCAGAACCAATCAACTTTCCCCGCCAGGTGGAGCTTGGGCTGTGCTGCAAGGCATTAGGCAAATGAAAGTCACCAGTACCCTGGCGGATGTGACGAAAGTTATCGCAGACAACAAAGCAGGTCGCAGATTTTGTCAAAGAAATTATAACACAGGTTCAACTGCCGTAAGACTGCAGTTTGCCGCGCGGCAGTGCATGTCGGAGCACAGCGGGCGTTTCAGGTATTTGTTTTGATTCATTAATGTATAGCCTAGCTATGTTAACATCGCTATATAATTATGCTTAGCCCAACAGCATTTCTACATTTCAGACATACAACAACTAAATAGTCTTATTACCCACATCTACGACCTATCAGGCCAACTTTCTCCCAATCAAACATTAAGCAAGTTCATCTGAACATGGCGAAATGCAACGAGCATCCTCTCGATGTTGATAGTGTGTCTTAATCCACCATGGCGAGAGGTCGGCCCCCTAACTTCTTTTAGTCGATGAAAAGGACTTGAGCATCGGGCTAACAACTCATGGCCTTTTAATTCTTATGGCTGCTTTATCTTGTCTCGTGGCATGTCTTGTCTCGGCTTACCTGATATACCAGCATGCACAAAATTTTACCAAGCCTTCACAGCAGAGACAGTGGGTTCTGGTGCATCACAGATTGCTTGGCCGTTACTGACTTACCACCACTTTCAGAGTGATCCGAATACTGTTCATGGTGCCTGTGTATTCCATCGCATGCGTCTGTAGCATAATCTTCTACCGTCAGCACGTGTACATCGCGACCACCTACGAGTTCTACGAATCGCTTGTCATTGCCGCCTTCTTCCTACTTCTTTGTCAACTTCTGCACGTCAACCAGGCTACCTTGCAGGCTGACCTTGCTGAACTTCAGCCTAAGCCCTGGATACCCCCTATTCGTCTCATTGCCTACTGTTTTGGCAATAGGACAGGGAAGGCTTCCAATGGCCATAGATGGTTCAACGTGAGTCTTGCATGTTACTTTGTATGCAGCTACTGCCTCTGGTAAACATATTAATCGCTCTCTGCCTAGACTATCTGTGTTGGTGTGTTGCAGTTTTGCGTTGTCAAGTTTCTTGGAGCGCTGGTTAAATGCATCACTGAAGCTGTAGATGTGTATTGCAAAGAGTCAAACAGTGCTTCTCACGCTAAGATCTGGGTAAGAGCTCTTGGACCTGTTGACTTATAATACTAAAGCCTATAGGTGATGGTGGTTGAGATTATATCCCTGGTTTCGGCTATGGCGTGCCTGCTACAGTTTTACAAGGAGGTCCATGACCGAATCGCTAAGCATCAACCCATGTTGAAGTTTCTGGCTATCAAGCTAGTTATTATGGTGTTCTACATACAATCAGTATGTTTCACACATTTCCTCTAGAATGGGTAGCCCTGCACAGAATAACAGTACTGATTATTTATCTCTTGCAGTTCATCTTCAGTTTCATCACCAAGCCAGGTGGACCTGTAAAGCCTACCGCATACATCTCCTACCCATCTTGGGCGGTTGGTATCCCCAATACACTTCTATGTATCGAGATGGTATTCGTGTCCGTTCTGCACCTCTATGCCTTCCCGTATCGTCCATACCAGAACAATCAGACTTGCAGTAATGAGTGTTCAGAAGCGCTTGCACGAATGCATCAATCGGAAGGCAGATATCAGGAGCTAAATACCGCAGACTCTTATTACGACTCAATCTGGTCTGAGGGAACCAAGTGGTCCGCTAAGCCTCAGACATCCGCCAGAGGGGTAGTGTTGCAAGCGCTGTGTTTCAAGGAGATTCTGCAGGGAATTGGAAAAGCTGTAAAGTGGCTTTTTGTTTTGCGGAGACGGCAACGTTAATGACAGCTTACTTCCATATACTGGGCTGTGACTCGTGAGCAGCCTAGCCCTATCTGATTGGAGGTTCAGCCAATTGCGCGATTCCGGTAGCTTTATATTGTCAGACCGACTGCCACCTCCAATTGAAGAAAACAAGGCCTTTCAATTGACGCCAGAATGCTCATTGAGATTAATTTATGCTTTATATAATAG
>JAAOAR010000179.1:0-70348 GCA_013395995.1 Fusarium pseudoanthophilum
AGGGTGCCAAAATAAACTGGCCCAAAGGGCGCTAACACACACTAAACTTGCCTAAGTGTTTTTTTCTCTCTTAGAAGAGGTCCTACATTTCTCCTCTTAACTACCTATGCATTATCCGCTAATATTTCCCCGGATTTTGCGTCAGAATTATCAATCTCCTCATCTACCGCTTCCCGAGGGTCGCGAGGACTCCGGGGAGTGGGGATCGGCAGTTGAATGGCAGATGAACTGATCCTTGATTTGGGCCTCTTTGTTAAGTTTGACATCGCGAACTCTCTCTTTAACTCAACAGAATTCGTTGTCTGGTGTCCTGGAGACCTTTCGACAACAGTTGTTTGTTTATGGAATATACCTAACCGGTTGCTCGATGGAATAGCAGCTCCGAGCAGTATGACCCCTCAGCCAAAGAGTGCCTGCAGTCTTGTTCGATGCAAGAGACGTCGCTATTGTTCGTGAACTCAATACGACATCATGCTGCTATACCATCGACAGCTTGCCATTCTGCCGAGAGACTGCGTTTCATTGCGCAAAAAGAGTTAGTCTTATTCAGGGTATCATCCATATGCTTATCTTCCAGAACATAAAGACAACTACATGCCAACCAAGCTCGCATGCTCGTGTTGTCTACTGATCTTACATTCAACTACTCAAATCACACGCCGGGCCTTGGGGATCGATTTTTCTTACTGATTAGGATGATGACATTCGACCGACCTCTACGATCGCACAGAGGGGAGAACCTTTGTAGTTTGTGCAGCATTTGCCAACCATCATTACGTCCATGTCGAACTGCTCGTGCGGTTCCCTAGTATCACAGCTCACTACCAACGATAGCATCGGACTGAAGAACCAAGGAAAACGATAGACATGGCTAATTAGGCCTGAATTCTGAGATTTATTGAAAGAACAGTCCCAATTCTTGTTGTTGGCCTAGGTGATCGCCTTCTTGCGTCTGAATGGTGGTGGTGCAGCTTGCCTTACCCTGGAGCTCTAGGCCGGCCGCAGTCGCCCATGTGCTGAAAACCATGACTCCAACAAGAAAGCAAGGATCGACTCCAATTGAGGAGATCGTAACCTTGTAAAGAATATTTCATCCAGATCGATGGTTATTATTTGTAGATCGCCAATACCAGCGCTTGATACGAGAAGCTTTCGGGGTGAAGGAGCCCAACACGAATGATCATCACATTGAGAACGGGCGCTTCCATCGTGATATGGAATAGTGCAGATGGCAATATTCTACCAACGTTACACAGTGACTCCCTTCCCAAGTGACAATCTCAGAAGTACAGTGACTCGTTGGAATAAAGTTACAAGCTTGACGTGGTGACAAGACCCTGCGACAACCACTCTCCGCTTCTCCGCAAAGATCAATTGCAAATCGATACAGATCAGCTCAACGAGTCGTGCATGTGAAACGAGACTTGTAGATCTCGAAGCACGACTCGGGGAAACAACTGACGTCGTGAACTCTGACTGTACGACGGACCCTTCATGATCCGCGGTTGAAGATCAGCACTTGTCACGCAGCCGGTTGGCCAGATGGTACAACCGCATTCCAGAGCGCAATGGGCTTTGTTTGCACAAAAGGTTAATTCAAGGCTGATGCTCTAGGCTTATCGAGAATTGGGAGGCGAACTTGAATCTGGGAAACACATGGCGAGTGGAGTTGATCTCAAGATGATGGGGTAAGTATCTCTTGGAAGTGATCTCAGGTGGAAGTTTACTCCGTGAATGAGATAACTATGCCGACTTCGGAGTGAAAATGATGGGGAAGTGAGACATCTCGATGCAGTTTGGGGTACCACGACTTCCATGTGATACATAACACAGACCAAGAGGTTCGTTGCCACGGTTTGAGGTGTCACAAAGAGGAGCATTGAGTCCTTGGTCAAAGGGGAGATGAAGCAACCAACTTTCTCCAGAACACAGCAAGACAAAGAGGCCAAGGTTTTAGTCTTCAAGCGGTGTGCATGAAGCAGCACCACAAGACAAAGAGATCCATGTAAGTCATCAAGATCTCAAGAACTCAAGTCATGTTATTTTTTCTCTTAAGGACCGAAAACCCAATTCTACCGAATTGCCAAAAGTGAGATGGCATGGAAAATAGCCCACGTGTAATTGGATAAATACAAAGCTGGAACAAGATGCGGATATCACCTGAGGTCAAGGGGCACGGGATAAAAGAGCCGCAATTGATTCGACAGACCAGGATAATTTTAACTCGACGACATCAGGAGAGCGTGGGCTCAGCAGTTGGGTAGGGACAGGCAAAAACTCCAAGGGCTGGGGGATTTCGTGTTTCTTCGTGATATGAAATGGCGGAGGTTCAGATCCATGATGATTAGAGGGTCTCGTGTACTTTTAGCTCACGGCAGGGCTTCCGGAAAACAAGCATTGAACCAGGGCGGGCTGATGCGGTGAGTGCGGGGGATCAACGGGGCGAACTGCACTGTAAAGCAAGGGACCTGAGCGGTCGGTGACGGAAACAAGTGAAGCTTTGCTTTGCTTTGCTTTGCTTTGCTTTGCTTTGTTGCACTGCAGTGGAGAGCGAATGCAACGGCTCGTTGTGGCTGCTGTGCTCAGATCCGTGGATGTTGTCTCTCAAGTTGTCGCTTTCGGAAGCCGCTGGAGAATCGAGCTAACGTTAGAGTACAGTATGCACGCACGCTACGGTATCGTATTGTAATGGAGGGTTGTCAAGTTGAGAAGTGTGAGTGGCTGTTTTGGATGTGACGGCATATCAAAGTGTGTGTGCTGCGTGCCCGCATGAGATAACTCTGTAATGGAGGTGTCGCGTGGGGGGGTTGAGTTTACAAAGTAGACGCTCTATTGAACTTTCACGATAGCTTCAATTTCAGCTAAAGAGACATAATAACACGGAAATACCCCCATGTCAATTACACTGACTCACTTGCGAGAAAACAATCACCGGAACTTTCTGAGACTAAATTCCAGTTCATCCTCAACGAAATCATGGCGTGGCTGCCGTGTAACACAGAACCTCAACAGTAACACGCATCTAGGGCTGCACCTGCAACCAACATCAGATCTCACAGCAGAGAAAGGGGGCGCCCTTGAGGCTCTGGCTTAGCGAGGGTGTGACGCCTGTGAGATAACGAACCCTGCGGACCTGGCGATGGAGGGTTACAGCGTAACAGCCAGAAGTGTTGCCAGCGGTCTTTGGGAAAAGAGAAGAGACAAAGTCATGAGGATTCTTGTCTTTATTCTTGCTCGGACTGGTCGCCACAATGGCCACGAGTTTACGGGCCTTTTAGTGAGGACCTTGGTTACACCTCTTTTGATGTTTTGTGCATGTCTAGTTCAGTTTGTCCTGTTAAATAGTTGTCTAGACTTTTAACAATACAGTAGTTTCAGAGGCTCGGTTCAGATGGAGTACGGAATAGTCGGTGAGGACGGAACTGCAGGAACGTCAATCCCTAGCAGCGGGTCGATGTCCATTTGTTTGTTTTCCAGGTTTCTTGTGATGGCTGTTTCTCACCGGGGCTCTGCGGCTTCGGGGCCCGGGCGGGAACACCAACAGAGCCCCCGGGCGGACGCGGACGGCGGGTGGCGAGCCTGCATTCGAGGTCTTGGCTTGGTTATGTACGGTGTTTTATTGCGCGGGTTGGTCTTGGGATGAGATCATAGAGGCCTGGTCGATGAGAGCCACAGGAGGGACGATTGCTTGCATGTCGGTGGGATTGGAATTGTTGGACGTGGGGAGCTGATACTGCAATTAATCTGAGTACATCGATGAATCAAAGGCAAATGAGCGAAGTAACCAACCTGTGTGAGCTTGAGAGTAAAGTACTGTATGTTCTGAGTCAGATGTGAAGCTGAGTGATATGGTGGGCTTGAAAGATGACCTCAGCACAGTAATGTCCTGACTCTTGCGATTCTCACACTGTTCATCTACTCCTGATATCCCACCTATGCTAATGAAACCCCACCATGGTCCTGACGGTCTCCAAGACACCCCCACCAAGAACTGGTCTGGGCTAAGCTTGACAGAATCAATGAGACATGGTTCCCACGGGGAAACCGCTTTTGATGCTGGGGTAGACAGCAGAGAACACTATCGTGAGCCTCACGGTATCAAGAGATTGAGGTGAGCGCCCTGTTTGTGAACAACAAAGAGAAAATGTAGTGCCCAGCCAGATACGAACGATGTGATTGATGTGCGCTTGACGCGGCCCCTGAAAATGGGACCATGAGTGAACATCATCGTTGCCACCCACTTCAAGATCTGAGGGGACTGGACAATGGATGTTCCATTTTTGATTTTCAGGGTATGACAGGCGCCTGGGTTCGGTTCTGAGTTTACTGTGCTGGTGGTGCCCGCTGCTAACGTTAGCTGGGCTGGGGCTGGGCTGGGCTGGCAGACCCTTCTCCTTGTGTTCCAGGGGTCTTTTCTGCCTGCACTGCACTTTTGCCTCGGGAACTGGTGTCCGCGTCATGTCATTCAAGGAGGCATGTGGGATGAGATGCTGAAAAACAAGAAGTTCAGGAGAGACAGATAAGCAATTTGGTGATTCTTTTAGTTGTATTCCTCTGCAACATATGATAATTTTGAGGCCGTGGTAGGCAGCTGGACAATTGATAGCGAGGCTTAGGTCTTGGACTTGTTCGATAGTTTGTGGCGGCACTTCCAATGCGAGAATAGAGCAGAGTCTGACCAGCCGGACATGGACTTGACACTCCATCGATTGACAAGGGTCAGTTGCCCGTTGATTTGACTGAAATGTGAACTTGTGACCGCCGGCGTCGGACGCCAGTCATTTCCCGCTTCCATTCTCGTCTCGTCACCAAGAGAATGAATGGATTGGATGGATCAGAGACAATTCCATCCATGTACCTCTACTACCGAAAGCAGACTATCCTGGTACCGTAACTACTGCTTAGTCTATTGAGGTGAGGTGCCTCTATCGCCCCGCCCGCTCTTTTGCTCTGGCCTCTATCTCTCTCTGCTGTTGCTAGACTAAAACCAAGGTCGCCCGCGCAGTCGGAGTCTCGTATCCCAAACTGCTTTTCCCTCCCAGAGCAAAAGTTGACTTTCGTCACTAGCAAACCAAGCCATCTTCACATTTTTTAATCTCCCTTCTACTTTTCTTCCTTTCCCCTTCCCACTAAAGCCTTTTACCCTTCCTCCACCGAAACATCCTTCGGTCTACTCCAATTGCGGTCTTCTCATTGCCCTTACCTAAGGCAAATACTATTATTACTCACTTGTTTTTGTCCCCCCCTGCCCCTCCATCCATCGCAAGCACAGGACAGGCACAGGCTCAGGCACCGCGAGCGAGCGCAACGTAGGCCAAGTACAGTACAGTACGAACGAGCATCAACCCAGTCAAGTCCGCGCGAGTCGTCTATTCCCGAACCCCGGTCTTTTCTTTTTCCTCCCCTCCTCATCATGGCCACGACAGACAAACCACGGCGGCGGTTTGTTCCAGAGCCCATTGAGACCACATTTTCAACCAGTCGATCAAGCAACAGATCAGATGAGAAAAAGACGCCTCGCACAATGAGACCTAATCCCGAACCTACACCCGAGCCCTCGCCTCGTTCTCCCTCGCCTGGTCTGAACGAGTTGCAGAAGAAGCACCAGCAGCGACCAAAGCGACGCTTCGCTCCTCAGTTGATCGAATCGTCCCGTAGAAGCCGCAGAGTTGGAGATGCAGGACCTGCGACCAAACCCACCGACAAGACCGACATTACCCCTTACACAAAGAACATCTACACCGCCACAAAACACCGCGGCAGACGACGAGACGATGCTCACGAATCCCCCTCCAATGGCCCTAGACGCCGCGAATCCGAGGACGAGAATGTCGTTTCGTTTCTGCTAGAGATTGCTGCGAAGGAGGCAGAGCGCCAGATGCAGGAGGCCGCTCTGGCTGCGTTCCCCAACAGTCACGTTCGTGAAGGAAACGTCGACCATTTCTACTTCCGTGAGAGTTCAGGAAGCGATCAATCCCCCGAGAGCACTTCTCCCGTGCATGATCACCATGGCCATCCCGTCAAGCACCATCACAATGTGCGGCGGCAATCGTCCGACAGCAATCTCGGCTGGTGGCATAAACACATGCAGGAGCATGTTGAGGCCAAGCAGGAGCAGGAACAGCAGCAGAAAGATGAGGATGCTATGGCGATTGACGAGAAATCTGGGGAGATGGACACCCTCGTTGAAGAACCTGTAGTGGAAGCACCAGTGGTTAAGAAGGACGAGGATGTCATGATGCGAACCGATACGGCAGACCTCGATGCAATGGATCTCGAACCTCCTCCGGATCCGATGTGGACCACCTCAAACACCCCTCATGATAGTAGTAGCAAGCGGTCATCGATCGGTGTTAGTGGTCCGATTGGTGAGACGCATATGCCGTTGCTCGATACAGATTCTTATTTGACAGCCGAGCAACGCAGCAAGGCATCGTCCCCGGCACCTGCAGCATCCCGACACATTGGCGAATCTACGATGCCCTTCATCCCGTCGGCTCCGGCCGTTGGCTCTGCAGATGTCCCGTACGCCAAAGCTTCTCAAATACCCCCAGACACCGGCGGCTTTGCTGCCACGCGCAACCTCGCCCGACCCTTCGGATACCGACCCTTCGGACGCGGATCGCCTGCTCCCTCGTTCCAGAAGAAGCGTCTGGGTGTCACACCGCCCATGCTCGGCAAAGATCTCGTCTTCCGGAGGTGTCCGTCTCCCAAGCAGACCAAGCTCGAGCCCGATCACCCATTCGCAGAACGCCATGCTGAAGAGAAGTTCCGGGATCTTTCGGGTCAGAATGGTCTCTGGAGAGGCTATTGCTTCAGATCAGACTCGAATGATAACTACCTGGTGCCAGCAGACCTGCATGCCCCACCAATGCTCGCCACGCCCAGACCGGCGGCCACTCCCGGTGACGCTTCAAAAATCAGCTCTCCACCATACACAGACGAGCCTGCCATGATCGGAGCAGCCAATGGCCAGGCCAACGGCATAGCGCAGCACCGGGCACGGGCCGGTCCCCCCAAGGGACTCCACATGCTGCATGGTATCAATGAGCGTCTGCAGAAGGAAAAGGCACATGCAGAGCTCGAAGATAAGATTGATCAGGAGTTCGACGATAGCTTTGTCACCCAAGTGTACAACTATCTATCACTAGGCTACCCGGCTATGGCCCGGGCTTTTGATGGTGAGCTTTCACGGATCAGCTTGATGAGTATTGAGGACCTTGAGAAAGATGACGAGAAGCAACTCGCCCAAGGCCACCTCGTCGAATCAGAGGCCGACAAGCCTCGCGATCAGAGATGCCCTCGATGGCATGCTCTTCAATCCTATATTAAGGAGTGGGCTAGACAGCACCCCAACCTCGACAGCATGGACCCCGTTGGATGGGGTGTGCGAGAACGACGAGGCAGCTGGGCTGTCTGAGCTTCACATGGTGATATCGTTTGCGCATTCACTGTTTTATTGCGCCTTGTTTAAAACTTTCGGTTTCAGAAGATGTTTATCGGTTACGAAGACAACTGTTTAAACCATGGACGGGCGTTTTGCTTTCACATCGTGGAAATTTCTACGCATGTTGTTCGAGTTTTTATAAGAAGCATGACGGGACGAGGAAGTCCCCGGAGCGGGCTTTGCTGTATGGACCAAGGTAGAGGAGGATCAAGTTTTACAATGCGTTCGTTTGCTGTTCAGCGGTGGATGGCCTAGAAGGTGGTTCTACTAGATGACGGAAAGACCGGAGAGGAAAGACAAAAGCTACCAGAGGAGGACCCCAAATGAACTGGGTGATGACGATGACGGCATGCGAGACAGCATCGCTGTAGTGATTAGTGTGAGAGTTCAAGACTTGTTAAGTACCGCTACACGGATGTGTAGACAGAATGCATTTCAAACTCGGCCGAGCCGACCGAGAAAGTTTGCGTCGATGATAATTGAGGCTCACATGAGCGTAATTGAGTTGACTACTTTAGACCATGTGAACTATCATCACAACTTTGACTCATCTTTCCCACTCTCTTCAATAACTTTCCATTCTCGCCCATTGACATCAACTGTATCACCCTCTTTCAATGCCTCTTCGCCCAGAATCTTCTCAATCGGCATTTCCGCATCTCCCATTCTAATAGTCCTCTTCCACCCCTCGTTCCACTCCCATCTCTCAAGTGAGATATGCTCTCCGGCTCTGATCAGCCCCTGTGCATAACGTCCCAGTCTCACTACTGAGCCCCTCACTCCATTCTTCTCATCCTCTGTTTGAAGGACAAGCGCTCTGACAGCTGGTTCCCCGGGTACAGCTGTCGGCGTAGCATCATGCCATAGCTCTTCATACGCTGTGTCGATTCCAGTATCGGGGTTGACCATACTTCCCTTTTCAAGGGTTAAATCGTTTGGTTGAGGATACATGAAGCCGGCATCGGAGTCGAGAGTGCGGGATGATATCCATTGGTGAAACGTAGAGTGGGAAGTCAGGTTTCCTTCTGGGTCGGGGATCTTGGTAGATACCGTTGTGCCGACTATGGCCCAGTCTAGACGGGATAGAGGAAGGGGTTCTAAGATTTGTTAATTGTGAATGAGAGAAAGGAAGACAGAGGGGTGAGTACCATCTTGGCCGGTCCATGAGGGGTCGTTGTCGGGGAGGAGAATGCGTAGATCGACGAAGCGCTTGAGGCGTGGTGATGTGATGACTATGGTAGAAGTTGGCTCAGAGGCCTCGTCTGGGAGCCAGCGGATGAATTTTCTTATTGAGATCGTGCCCATTGTAGTAGATGTTATGTATGTATGAGTTGCAGTTGAACGAATGGTGGGTGAGTTGAGTCAGGGTTGAGGGGGTGGCCTCGGGTAGCAAGAAAACATCAGACCTTGATATAGGGTGTTAAAATAAATTTAGTAAAGATATTCTGTACCTGGTAAAGTTACCCTAAACTTATACTAAATCACCTAAGTCTTTTTGTCATTTAGGATCAAGGTCCTAAGTTTTCTTTCCTCCCCTTGGGTGGTTATGCGGGGGCGGAACATGGGAGCGGAACGCCGATATCTATCCACCTAAGGTCCCACCAACATAGCCCTCAAAGAGCAAGAAAATGTAAAGACTTGAGAAGAGGGTGTGAAGATAAACTTAGCAAAAGGGGCACTGATCTTATTGTAAGTTACCTAAATCACTTTGTCATTAAGGATTGAAGTCCTGAGCATCCTTTCCTCCCCTAGACAGCACTGCCCAGAGCTGTATCGAATGAACGTCTGCAGTCATAAAGAAAAAGACCAACAACAGACCATATATGCAGGGAGAGCAGAAACCCACCCAAGAAGAGGTTGACCAGCGTGTATGAAATTAACTGACTCAAGAGCAAGAAAAAAGGGCTCAGGCAGAGTAAAAAGATGCTTCTGATAAAGAAAGCCATGCGCCTTGGTACATTCTTCTTTCCAAGCCAGACTTCCAGGGAAAAAACAAGGAGATGCAAAAACATGAATACTACAGAAGAAGTGAGTATGTATATGTCGGGTAAAATAGAGGCAAAAGCTAAGTAAGAAGGTATTTCTATTATAATAGCACGGAGGGTCAGATATAAGACGCAAAGTAGAACCAGATACAGGGGATAACGCCATATTGTTCCTCTCAGCATCATGGCGGGAACAAATATTGCAGTGAGGGAAGCATGGGCGTAAAGAATCAGTAGACACAACATCAATGCTGCATAACGAGTTGTGTCTTTTGTAGTACTTCCACTCGGAGGAATTAATGACCCAGCATCATCTGAATTATCGAAGCCTTGGGCAAGCGAAATAGCAGAATATACGAGTAGAATGACATCGCGAATTGTGCGTTTCAATGCCATGTTCGAAGCCACCTTATCAAGCCATAGGTCACAGGCAACCCAGGAAAGCTGCATCGTGGGCTGCAAAAGAAGTACCGACGAAATGATTCGAATGAAGGTATTGGTGAAGCCCTGTGTTTCTGCTTGGTCGAGGACAAAGTAGACCGCCAATGAGATGTATGACAGGACTGCTAAGAGGAACACACCTCGATACGTTGAGCTGTGAATATAACTTAGGTCCCCAATGTCGTCTAAGTCATTCACAGGAATCTCTTGGGAAGTGTCAGGCGGCTGGTTGCTCGTTGGAGCCATGCAGAAGGTTTCGATTGCTATGGCAAGGGGCGCAATGAGAAGGATGATAGGAAGGACTTGGCCAAACGCCCATTTACTATCTTCTTGATTGCCTGGAAGTCTGAGTTTGACGAGGCGCACTGTAATCCAACTGATGGTAAAAAAATAACCAATAGACCTGCCCAGTAAGATCAGATAAGTTCTTAGGATTATATATTTGTCGTAGCATAGGTACCTCGGCGAGAAGCGAAGTAAAAAGAGCAAGCTGAATACTCACAACTGAGCAGATCCCGATGCTGGCGATATCAAGAGAGAGAGTTAAGAAACGAAGAGGCTGAAACACAAGGGAAAAAGTGTGATCGCATTCCCTTCCTGTAGAGCCTAGAAACGCTCTTCTTTCCCGATTTCCTATTTCTGCTAGACGCGAAGCCTTGCTACGCAGCCTGCCCTCAAATCTCTCAGAAGTCTTCGCAATACGAATAGCGAGACCCCATACGATAAGTATAATAAACTTGAGAGCTGACTGAGAGGCATTAGAGTCTATATCTATCCGGGATTCAAAATAGCAGATAGCAGGACGGCCACCTTCAGAGTTGAGCCAAGGATTATCGTCAAAGGTCATTGACAGTCCCACCGCCACGGATAACATGATTTGGATGATAACCATGGATACTAAACGCCATGTGCGCTTTGCGGGATTATTGGCGAGGTGGTTTCGAAGAAATGAGAGACTGGCCAGGTGAGTTACTGAAGCAAGCCATGCCAAGTAGATCACGTATTGCCAGTGATAGGCAACGATATCACAGCCAACTGAAGCAAACGCGCCGATGAGAATCGCTAGTGATGTGAAGATCTGGACGTCGGCGAACATGAGGACACACTGCGATGCATAATGGTATGAGTACATGTGACTGATAGGATAGCAGCGAACTCACAGCGTTCAATGCTGTGCCAAGTCTGGAATGCCGAGATGAAACAGATCTGAAAGGTAGTTTAAGCCATGGGAGGCTTTTTAGGATTTCGTGAACCGAATAGTCGATGGAGTTTGGATACTTGGTGGACTTCTGCGTGCCCTCTTTCCGAAAAGGGTCCAATCTAGGATCATAAACTTTGAGATAATATCCGATGAGAACGATGACCACCATCCACGCCGTAAGCGCGAAGGCTAAAGTCACCTTGTCGAAAGTCAGCTACACATGGTTGATGTTCTGGAGCGGAGTGAAGCTTACACCGATTCCTCCTATATCCCCATACGAAGGAATTTCTTTGGGGAAGTCTTTGCAGGTAGAACTGCATGTGTCTGATAATTTGAACATTAGAAGGAGTTTATAACGGTATTGCCGAATTGGAAAACCTAGGAAGGAAAGCCACGGGCTATATATAAATCATCAGGCTGTAGGAGCTGACCTACGCCACCAGGTCTACGCGGCTATTGAAAGCAGGCTCCGAAAACGGGCGGACGAGAATGCAGGGTGATATGCCATGTTTCAGGTCCAAAATAACTGGTGTGCAAGATACCGAAGCCTCGCTGGTCCATCTTGCAGATGCTGAATGAACAAAAGAATAAGGAATATAGATCCTCACAGTACAACAGGGCGATGAACCCGCACGTAGGTAATAGTTCTGCCAGCCACACCCTTTCTCCTTATAGTATCCAAGGTTACGATAACATTGCATTACACAGCCTTTCTTAGATACTAACAAAATGCCTACCTAGGCAGACTCTATCCTTTTCAAGCAGGCCTCCGGAAACCCAATAAGAGGAGAAGCCACCAGGGATGTTCTTGGCCTGCACCAAGCCACAATACAGTTAGCTTTAGTCATTGGACGCTGCTTCTCACTTTTTACAATCACCATATGCAAGTCAGCCTCATGGTCGAAATGCCCAAGCTGAAAGATGAGACTAAGGTATTAGAACTCTGAAACATGCCAACTCTACCGTGCCTGAGACCGAAGGCACAGGTAACAGACAGTAAATATGTGGGAAGTATAGTATTATGAGTCTATTTGGTAATATGACCATAGCCTGCCTTTCTACTTGTCTAGAGGCCTCCCATCAAGCTTGATAGACGTCATATGGCATCGCTTAGACATTGATAACACCAACACCAGCCTTCCCCTTGAGATACTCGCAAATGCAATCCGCAGAGTCGGTGGTGTAATCATAAGGAGGAACGAAATCCTTCTCCTGCGTGATCTGCGCCTCGCTGTTCTCGAACCGGTTGTCCTTCTCAATGGCGAATCCATCCTCCTTAGAGTCAAGGTTGGTGACAATAGGTCGCTTAACATTAACAAAAGCAGTGCTCTCCACGAGGACTTGAGCACCCATTCGAGAGTTGACGCCGGAGGTGGGAAGATCCTCGTAGCAGCTGCTGTAAATATGCGCAGTTCCGAAACGGATGGAGGGAGCACGGCTGTTGACGTTGCTCCAGTAGTTGTGGTGATAAGTAACGTGGAGCTTGCCGGTGTCCTGATCACCGTTGCTGTCGCTGTGGCCGATGAGACTGGCCTTCCAGTGGTCGGAGAACTTGTTCCATGAGAAGGTGAGGAAGTCAGAGCCGCGCTTGGCGTCGAGGAGACCGTCGTAGAAGTCCTTGTCGCCGGTGATACCCTCGGCAGAGAACTCGTTGTGGTCGATCCAAATGTTGGTAGAGGTCTCAATATCGATGAGATCCTTCTCCTTGGGAGGGTTCTTCATGGCGAGGTTGCGGATGATAACATTATCGGCCTTCTTGATGCGGAAACCACTGTCAGTGAGACCAGAGCTGGAACCAATGCCAAGGATGGTGGTGTCGCTCTTGACGTTCATGATATCGCAGCCGGTAAGCTGGCCGTCGATGTGAATGACACCGCCATTGGAGAGAGCAGATGTGAGCTCTGAGCAAGAAGTGACGGTGACGGGATCTCCAGACCCTCCAGTGGTCTTTGCTCCGTATCCAGCGAGCTCGTCAACCTCAGCAGCGCCGCAGGAACCAGCGGGTTCGGAAGCTTGAGGGACAGGAGAAGCAGTAGCCAAGAAGGCGGGGATGAGAGAGATAAGTGCGGATCGCTTCATGATGAAAATAGGCACAGCCTTAACGATAGACAGATAAAAGAATGTAAGTGTAGTTAAAAAAGAATGTAATTATTACAAAAGTAAGTTATCGAGACAGACACCATCTCCACGAGACAGCAGCCCAGATATAAACGTTTCTACATCTCCACAATATATCATCCGATTAGACTTAAGATTAAGTCTAAAGATCAGGAGTCTCACTGCTCTGACATGTTTGGCGGACGAGAATATCACCGCCTGGGCGACGATGCCAAGCTGCTTATTCCCCGGTTTTTGGGTCTGACAAGTGGAAACATTGGAGGCTGAGATATCTTGGCGGAGTGTTTCTGAAAAACAAGCGAGCTTGGCTGGGTTTCAGGGTTGATGGGGTGTTTATTACCGGATGACAGCGGGCGGCTGCGGCTTCTAGAAATGTGTTAAGATCGACATCTATGACCAGAGGGGTGGGTTCTACAATCATATCAAGGTACATATTTGCTCTGGTATAGATAGATATCTTGAGGTATCAGAGAGCTTGAGTACTAGCACACTTGGGTAGAAAAAAGCTTATCAAAATGGTCTAAGTTTAACTTAAATTATCATAAGATACCATAAACTAGTCTAAGATATTATGAACTTCTCTAAGTATCCTCACATTGCTCCCATCATGAAGCACATGAGAAGCACCCCCTATCATAGTATTTTTCTGTGCCCTGTGGATTATACGTGATTCCTAAGCCAGCGGGCCCAACTCTGAAGGGATAACACTCAGTGTTGCTCTTGATGTACGCAAAGCCCTGACAATCTGCTCGTTGAAGGCAGACGGCAGCGCAGTTAGCCAGACTTCCAACTGGTTTGATGACGTAGTTCAAAAGACGGGCACTTTGAGCTTGTTGGCCGCTTTGACCGGGAATACCGCAGGTGACGTCGTCACTCAGAAAGGCTGAGGGTACGGCACAATCTGTGGGCTCTGGAGTTGTTTGAGTCGTGGTAGGCTCCCCTGATGCGCTTGTTGCAGCTTGGGTGCTGGATTCCTCGTCTGCTGGCCGTGTCGAGGTGATCATCGTTGTGGGAGCCTCAGATACAGGCTGCGAAGTAGTGACTGCGTCACCACAGAGCGTGCAGCTCATACACTCCAAGTCACTCCATACGCCAGGTGCATTGGAGGCTCCATCGATAGTTGGGTCTGAGCTGAACATGCACCTCATCCCAGACCGGGTGGGATCGATAGCAAAGGCCTTGCATGATCTATCGAGCTTGCAAATGAGAGCACAGTCTTCGAATGTATCTTGATTAGGAAAGTCAGAGAGACTACGAGCATATGGCTCAACATTGCGAGGCCAACCACGCTTGCCGCATGTTGCTGTTGAAGGCACAACGCTTGCTGTGGAGCAAATCCCAGGGGATGGAACGCCGTTGGCACACAGAGATGCTGTGGCAGAAGAGGATGCAGAAGATGCAGTGGAAATGACGGTCGATGAGTCGGCCTCGTCGCTGGCTTGGCTTGTACTCGTGGCTGTTTCAGCGCCAGACGTGATTGTGACAGCTGGGTTGGTGGTAGTCGTTGGCGCGGCGAGAGTCGAAGTTGTCTTATCCTCTGCAGCGCATGTCCACTGAGGCATATTCGCAGGATCTTGACCAACAGAAATGTAGTCGAAGTAGGTATTACCCTGTCCACAAGCATGGCAATCCATATCCGTAAACCAGAAAAGCTCACTTCCAGCCTCGGCGACCTCAGAAGACCTGGCGTTGTATAAACTACAGCTGCCAAAGGTCGCTGCATAAGACTTGCAGGAAGGGTACTTGGCACAAAGATCGCGACATTCGTTACTAAGACCGCAGACGCCGTTTGTTGCAGCAGTTAGGAAGGGCTTGGCACAAGCTTTGGCTTTGCCCTTGACCTGAGTACAAGACTTGGCGGGTGTATCAGCGTTGACGTTGACGCATACAGAACCAGCAGGTTGCTCGGCGCATTCATCCTCCTGAATACAGCTTCGATCGTAGGCCCAGGCTGAATCAGAGCCTCCGTTGGTAGGGATGTCTGCCCAGATTGTAGCGAGGAGATTACAGGTGTTGGCGCATCCGCTGCCGAAATAACGCCATTCGAAGCTTTGGCAGTTGGTATCTGCAAGGCAAAGAGCGGCGCATTGCTCCTTTGTGATCTTGCTTCCGCCGTATCCTTTGTAGCCTTTCGTGCTGCTATAAGGCCTCTTGGCACAACCTCGGCCAGCTGCGCCTGTCCCGAGTTTGGCACAGAGCTTGGGGCCCGATGCGGTAGGATCAGTCGGGGCAGAGGTCGGGGCGGAGACTGTGGTGGACTCGACTGTCTTGACGGTTGTTGATGCTTCATCGGTAGTGGTTTGTGTTTGAGAGGCTTGAGTTGTAGGAAGGCCAGAAGACTCGGTGTCGGTGGTGTCGGTGATATCGCTGCTAGTCGTAGCTGTGCCCACAGCAGGAGCCGTGCTTGTTTGAGCCGGAGCAATGGTAGCAGCATGCTTCGAAGTAGGAAAGAATAGCGAAATGCCATCTACCCACTCTTCGCCGATCTTGTTGGACACAAAGACTTGATCGAAGTAGACTTCAGCAGAGCCTCCATTGATACAGTTGAGCTCAAAGCGAATCATTCCACTTGCAGTGGTGACGGGCATCGAGTCTACAAACTCCAACCAGTTGTCACCCTCAGCGACGACAGGAAAGTATGGAGTTGCTCCAAATTGAACATTTCCGTAAAGCCCTTCAATGCGGCATGTATCCGCGATAGCATTGTTCACGATGGAGTACCAAAAGCGAACAGTAAAGTCACTGGGCTCCAGATTATCGAGCTGTTGTTGAATATAGGGGTTATCGGATATGAAATCTCGCTTTTGGCCAGGAGTTCCAGTTCCTGAATTGGTCTTGAGCTGCACACAATTCCTCTCCTCGGTGTGGTCTCCCTGATAACCAGGCCCTTGAAGGAGCTTCGCATCACCGCCGGCTTGAAAGGCGTAGATACCACCATCGGACGAAGGATCATAGCCTCCAAAGTCGCCATTCGTCACAGCGTTGGTGATGACTACCGGTCCGTCGGTCGTTTCGGACGGAGGTGCTGATTTCGTAGCTGTTCCGCTGGTAATCGAAGCAAGCTCCGTAGTTTTTGCTCCAGCTGGTGACGAGGGCTTGCAATTACCGGCGGCAACAAGTTCAAACGAACTCGCAAAGGCGAGAGCCACAAGTCCAGAAATGGAACGCATCTTGATGAACGAACGGATAAGCCAAAAGGCTAAAACGAGTGATTGAGCGAAAGAAGGTTATCAATCACACGCCACTTTGAGAATAAGAGCGAGCCATGATATATAACATCCGACGGCGTCCGCCTCCCGCTGCCTCGATCGTCGTTCCCCTGACATGATGGGAAATTTCCGCTGTCATGGCCCAGGTTTATTATCGCGTGGAATTTGTCGATAGTTCTCAGCTTTGAATCAATAGCTCTGATGGGGTTGCCTTTTTCGTGTATGCGCTGGGGCTAGATTGGGCTGGCCGGTTGAACTATTGAACGCCTAGTGGGTTGTTTGGAGAGAAACGCTCAGACTTTAGAAGAGGTGCCAAAAAAAACTCAGTGAAGAGCACCCTAAGCTTAGCCTAAATTAGTCACAGCTTAGCATAAGTTTAGGATACCCTTTGCTGAGTTTATTTTGACACCGTATTTCAGGGTCTGATGTTTTCTTGCTCCCTGAAGACTGGATATGGTATCGAAAATGTCAAATTTCACATGATCAGTCAGACGTCTGTCTTTCAGACGCCAGCGCTAACAGGTTCAACTGCCGATCTCGCATGTTTTGTTATAACGGGTCATCCCGAACCCAGACTCTCGGGATTTTTCAGGGTCCAGTGTTGAGAACATCCTAGGCACGCTGGAGATCAAGCAGTAGAGTTGTGTCAGGAAGAAAAAGATCTTTTTTATTTTCCTTACTTCAAACACTCTCAACTAAATACATTGAATGAAAGCATCTTAAGGCTCTGAGTCAATACCGATCCACCTAAAAACTTAAAGTCGACCATTAAGCAGAATGTCAAATGGAAGCCTCACTATTTGGCTATTGAGTTTCCCAGAAGATGACAAAACTTTCTTTCATTTGACTATAAATATCTGCTATGATCCTAATCAGTCTGTCACATTTCTGCGACCGCAAATCACTTACTCCCGGTCTGATCAAGGATTCCACTAAAGCTTCGTTCGCGACCACAACAAACAACAATGCACACGACCTCTCCCTTGGAAAAACTCCCAGGTGAGTTGCTGGTTCATCTTATGTGTTCTTTTTATTCTCCGGTAGATCTTCGATCATTTATCTCCTCGTCTCCGATATTTTTCCAGTGGTTTCGTACCTACCGCCAGTCTGTCCTCAAGCCCATAATCGAGCTTTTGAAAGCAGTATATCATGACGACAAAGCATTCACCTACAACGGAATTCTAGGCGCCCAGTTACGGCTACAGGCCCATCGGTTTCCTTACTTAGATCCGTATGAAGTCAAGGTAAGAACATATCGAGTGGCTGTGTCCAGGTCTCTAACCGAGAAAGAATGGAGGGGCAGTCTCCCATTCCTCTGTGAGTTATTCAAGCAGCGGCAAGACGCTGATGCTCTTATATCGGAGTACGCTGTAGAAGCATGGAACAAGCTACTTTGGGAGGCCAGAGTCAGGACCCAACGCGATCCTTCCTTTACCTGGCTTCCAGAGTTTGATCAGCCTTTAGTCCTCTCCCCGAGCGAGATTATTCGTTTTGAGCAAGGATTCCTTAGTTACGACCATTATCGGCAACATATTTACCATGATTTTGAATGCCTACGCGGTACCGTGCGGCCAGAAATGTCAAGACCTGCGTGGGACCATCGTCCTTCGGACCTTGAGGCGTATAAGGCAACAAATTGGTGCTGCCACTCATACACGTCTATTTTCCAATTCGTTTTTGGAAAATATCGCGAGCTGGTGCATCGCGTCGATAGAGAGCTTCGTGAAAGAGAGGCTCTCGACGGTGGCATATCTCGTGGGGTAGACACTCGAGTTTGCCAATTCCTCGAAAGGACAACATACCAAGAGCACAGGTGCCTCATCTTCCTCTCTATACAAGACTATACCCTCCTACGAAATCTACGGAGCATGGATCAAGCCCATGTCAGGCACTTTATCCTGACTACGTTCCTTTGGGTCGTTTTGCGCGATGCGACGGGATATTTGCCACTCGATGACCCATTCCTGCACGACGGCATCGATCAATATGGCTTGTTGATCGAGTCACCTCTCAAGCCGACGTACGAACCCTGGACCCGAGCAAGATACTTCTGGGATCGAGAGCGAATGGTGAAGATATATGGGGATCAACGGTAAGTGTAATAGTTCTTGGAATGTTGATGAGCATGTCCGAAATGTATACCTGCTTTCAAGTCGTTGGAGTCACCCCATAGAGCGAGAAAACTTCGAACTCGTAATCAAGGTAACAAACGAAGATGAGTCTAAAGGCTCACTAATTAAAGTGTACTGCCTAGGGGAGGAAAGAAAACTCAGGACCTTGACCTAAAGTGAGAAAAATATTAGGTAAATTTAGCCTAAAGTTAGGGTGTTCTTTGCCAAGTTTATTTTAACACCTTATAGTAAGGTTCGGTGTTTTCTTGCCCCTTGAGGACTGCGTCCAAACTTGCCTCAATTTATGCCAGGTTCACCTCAAGTCTCGTCACATGGAATACACGTGAAAGACTGAGGCGGAACAGAGACTGCAGCCACTTCCCATAAAGCCCTTCCCGGAACATCATGGACAATGTTGATCCACGGCAACGGCTTCATTCTTGCCCTCGCTTCCTCCCATTTCCCTATCCCCAATAACTCTGAAGCCTTGCGAATTTCACCCAGGACAAGCGTATCGAAATTGCCATTCGTCAACGAAAGCCCATACACCAACACTACCCAGAACCACAAAGGCCGATACTCTTCTCCCCTCTTCAGTAGTACACGACTCTCGACATGTCCCCTAAGCAGCTTGTGCAAGAGCTTACAGTGTACACTCTTGAGATGACTCACAGACCATGTGACGGTAACCAAGAACGCGAGCAAGGCCAGCTGCCACACATCATCCATCAGATCGTGTGGCCTCGTACCACCTAGTGGCGCAAAGTCGACCAGTCTCTGCCACATCGAGATAAGCACATCTTGATACTGCAGACCTGACATCTTTGCCTTTCCGGGTCTTCGGCACAGCGCTAGCAGCTCACGTGTGACCTGCCGCAACAATTCACTCGTCTGATTTAATGGGTATCGCAGATCTCGTGCGGATATCGGCCCTGCCGCTGCTGCTGTGAGTCCCGCGTTACCGAAGCGTGTGCTTGTGCCCTGAGCGACGGCGAGTTCGATGTCTGTTCGGCAGATCTTGTGGAGGAGTGGGCGGTTGCACTCGCGTATGTCGGAGATGCCGCCGGGCCGGAAGCTGAGGAGATTATCAAGGCCTTGGAGGTGCATAACACTCGCAGTGAGGTTTTGGGTTATGTTTGAGTGAATTGCCAGGGATATTATGATAGCAATGTTGGAGTCTTCTTGTGAGGCAGATGGTTGACTGAGTCGCGGGTTCATGAGACGAAGGGCTTGAGAGAAGTGACGAGTTGCTTCGATACTTTCTACACTGGGAGTTGGGATGTTCCGTAGGATGTTGAGGTACGTCGCTGCCATGGCGAGAAGACAGTGCAGGCCTGTAGCTGCGGTCAGTGGTAAACACACGAAACGAGAACGACAAGATTACAGGCTTGGTCTGCTACCATGTATCTGAACCATGGTGAGCCAATCTCATCTGTAGGTCTACAGAAGGCGTACGGGTATATGATGTTGCAGATCGCAGTGTGGACTGGAGGTGGTTAGTGAGCAGTTGGAGAGCTGAGACAAGATGAACCAACATTCGTAGACATAGTATCGCATCGACGGGGTGAATTGGACCGGGAATGAGAAGTACGTATACTCTTTTCCCGAGTATGGATTGTTGATAGAGTACGTAGTGTCTGCGTCTGTATCTGCGATTTCTGGGAACAACAATGCATTGCCAACATTATCGACAGCACCATCGAGACTCTTCCTTCTCTCCTCTACACTAGCACCCCTCTTCGATAGGTCTGGGCTCTTCTGTAAGTCATTCAATTGAGGTGCAGCATGCCTCTTCCCACGACCTTGTATTGTACGGCCAAGATTCTTGCCCTTCATGACATGACTTCGTATCGCCTTGCGGGCACCAGGCTTCTGGGTTGAATCATGGTCAATGAACTGGAACTTCATCGTCACGTGAGAACATTACAGCTGAACGTATATAGGATTCGTCTTAATCTCTTAGGGTGAATGCGATGAGAAGTTGTGAAGGCATTGGGCATGGAGGTGAGATTACGTCGTGGCGGATAAACTCCGTAAACCCCGAGAGGGGCCACGGTGATGCTGGTCAACATCCATCCGAATTGTTGAGGGCTCACAACCTGTGCAAGTAACAGCGAAGAAGACATTACACGAGAAGTTTTCTTTTATCTTTTCTGGTACGTCAAGTCTAAGCATAACATAAACCATTCCTATCACACAGACGTTCCTCTGTCTACCAAAAGCTTTTGCCGCGTTGGAGGGCTAGCATCCCAAGTCTGCTTGTTTACTTGCGCTTGGAAAGGGGCTCGCCATCCCTGATCTTGCGCTCACCGTACTTGGCGATGCGGATGGCATTCACGTTGATGAAGCCAGTTGTGTCCTCGACACTCCAATCCATGTCAAGGGTGTCCTGCATTCTTGCGTTAGATCTGATCGTGAGTGGTCCTTTTTGGGTACTCACCATGCTGCTCTCTTCCTCGCTGTAGAGGTTGGAGGTCTCGCTGGAGCGACCAACGATGATGACGTTGCCCTTGTAAGCCAGAGCTTCGACCTTGCCGTCAACCTGCTTCTGGCTGAAGGCGATCGCGTTCTGAACGAACTCACGCTCAGGTGTGAAGTACATTCCCTGAAAAGATGTCAATAATGCCCAGTCATACGACGTTGCAATCAGACAGGGTTACGCACGTTGTAGATACATTGAGCCCAGTCATCCGAGAGACGGTCGCGAATGATGCGGACCTTGCTGTCCATCACGAGACCCTGAGAAATCGTCAGTTAACTGGAGTCCTATACTTATCAAAGATAGAGTGCTTGGTGCTGGCTCATGCTTCGGTGACTCTCGACTCCCCTCGATTGGCATTGTATTGCAATGCGTACAACTCCAGAAACGACTCTGGAGTCGAATCAAGGGATATCAAACACCGCAGCACGAACCAACCCAGTTCTCAGAGACTTATAACTTACCTCAAGGTTCTGGTGGAGCTTGCGCAGGATGGTGAGACCGGGGGTATCTGAATATAATATTAGAACATCCCGCCAAAATGCATGGGTGAGAGCGGAACAGTTGCATCGCCGGCAAGACGCCGACAATGCATTCACAAAAGACGTCTTCGACAACGACAAATGGTTAGAAAAGCAAGGAATAAATGCGACTAACCGTAGCAACCACGAGATTTCAATCCTGAAATAAAAATTAGCAATCACATTTTACTGTGAAGGTTCCCTGAGAGTTGGCTTACCGATGAACCTCGACTCGACAATGTCCTCACGTCCAATACCTGGTACTACGTCAGTACTCGCTCAGAAGCGCTTCGGTTTGCAGTCCTACCGTTGGCACGGCCCAGCTCGTTGGCCTCCTTGAAGATCTCCAAAGAGCCAGTAACGGTCTTGCCATCAACTTCAAGCTTAGTGGGAACACCCTCAGCAAAGTGGACGGTGAATCGAGTAGGCTTGTCGGGAGCGTCCAGGGGATCTTCGGAGATACATTAGCGCGAAAGAACTAGAAGTGTGTAGGTTGAATTGCCTTACCAACTGTGCGCTTCCACATGTCCTTGGGGGGCTCCTTGTCTGTTTGCTCGAGAATCTAGCAAGTTAAGGGTCAATAGGGCGCAGAGAGAGACACTTCAGCAGAAGGACTTACACCAGCCTCATATGAGCAGTGCTATCGGATTCATAGTCAGTATTATGAAGTGGCAATGGGACCTTTCGTACATACAATGATGTTGTCGTCCATAGACCAGGGGGCCTTGGGAGTGGAGCTGACGGGGATCTTCTGCTCCTCGGCGAACTTGAGAAGATCGGCACGTCCCCTGCGGAATAATTAGTTTGCACATGAAGTAGTGAACAGAAAAGAAGCTTACTGGAATCGGTTGAAGAAGGCAGGGATGCGCCATGGGGCCAGGACCTTCATCTTGGGGTCGCAGGCCTTCCATGCCAGCTCGAAGCGGACTTGGCTGAAGGAGAAAGTCAGTAAAGTACAAGTTCAAAATAGAGCGACAGCGTGTGTCGCGATCATGATCAGGACTTACTCATTGCCCTTACCGGTGCCTAGGGGTTTGGGTTAGCGACTGGATCGAACAGTAAGAAGACCAGTTGTATCACGACGACTTACATCCATGGCTGAGGATGGTGCAGTTGTTGTCCTTTGCAACTTGCACCATGGCCCTGGCCAACACGGGTCGGGCCAGACTTGTGCCGAGAAGGTCTTTAGGGCATTAGTGATGTCATCAAGGAGCGTCCGAGGTGAACCGTCTTACATTGTCCTTCATAGATAGCGTTGCCTGGTGGATTCCGTTAGTAAACCCGCTGTACTACCACAAACAGTCCGTGAACACTTACACTGGATGGCGGGCCACACCAAGTCGTCAATCAGCTCCTGCTGGACGTTCTCGATGATCATCTTCTCAGCACCGAGCTTAAGAGCCTTGGCCTTGACGGCATCGAAGTCTTCCTCTTGACCGCAGTCTCCGAGGAAACAAACGACCTCATAGCCTTGAAGGACGAGCCACCTGAGAGTTATGGGTCAGCTCTTGTTAAACAATTCCACATCTTCGATGACTATCGTCTCCACGTCAGGCTCGAAACCTTGACAGCGTCAAAGTCTTCTCCTTGCCGCGATTCATCAGGAAGCAAAACATGGGGGTGACCGTACTTGAGAATAGTGGAAGTATCCAGGCCTGTCAATTAGTCAGAACATCTCATCTTTATATCGCTTCTAGAGCTCTCAACTCACCGCCGGAGTAGGCACTGGACAAGGGTCAGTTAGCTATCTTGCTCGAACCAATTGAGTTGAGTGGGCAATTGACTTACAGGCAAACACGTTCGGGGGCCATGATGAATGTTGTACGGGGTTTCTTGGGCAACACAAGAAAGAAGTGACTGATAGATCTATCTCGACAAAATGTTTGTTATCGCGTGAGAGTCGTCGAAGTTTTTTGGCTGCAGCTCCGAAGACGGCCAAAGCGAATCACCCCGCGTCACTTGGTGGGGCAATGCCCTCTTCTGTTGGGTCACAAATTGATCCGCACGAAATGAGATTGACAGAAACGAGGGGCTCCAATAAGGCGGGGTATTGACCAGTATATTTCTGTCAATAACTCCTATCGGTGCCCAAATCTTGACTGCTTATCTCTTATCTTTGGCCAGTGAAGTGCACGTGATCTACTGACTCTCCGCTTGAAGCATTCCTCCAACCTGGGAGATAAGGACCCTAATGGACGGTATCAAGCTGGTTAATGGAGGTAAGAAGCCTCTCGCCTGCTAACAAGTGGGATCGTGACTGGCATATCACGTGTCTATATGACTTCAGGGTAGGTAGAAGTATTAGATGTGGACGAAACAGCTGCTCCCAGGCGATGGCATCGGGCATTTACCCCGGGATCAATGCAGAGACCAGCAGTGTCTTCCACTCTCAGAGGCAGATCCAGTCCAACACAACTCAACGTCTCAAACCTTCGTTCCAGTTCGTCTGTCTATCGTGAACGGTGATGTAAATACCTTGAAGCCTCTCTCCAGGGAGATCATGTCACGGAAACCGCCCATCACCTTCTGGGGCTACACTGGGGTAATTGTGGCCCCTTCTAGTGATTTCTAGGTAACCATGGAGGTGCGAGATGAGATGTCGTCGATTCGCAAACAGAAGCGAGCGGGTGCCGAGTATTCCCTACGCCAATGGGGGTCTCGTCTTCAAGACTACGATAGCAAGGAAGGAGAGGCTCCAATAGCCACCAACGACAAGCCGTGATCCTCAGCAAATATGAGGAAGAAAGCTTCACCAAATATTATCCTTTCCACCTCAACCAAATGAATTGCACCAGCTATTATCCGTTATGTCGGTCGAGCAAGACATCGATGAGACGCTCGTTCGTCAGGTTGATGAAGTTGATCTCGAAATCGGCGATGGTAGCAATATCGATGATAGCAAATGCTTGTAAAGCACGAATTATCGGAGGTGACTACGGAGATAGGTATTTGTAACCTTGGGTAAGATGTCAAGTATCAGTCATCAAAAAGAACAATAGAAACGCAGCAAAAGAGCATCTCAAAGGCCATCAAGAACAAAGATGAATCCAGTCAAAGAAATCGAGGCAGACTGGGTAGTTATATGAGTTTCAGTGATTCCTTCAGCCCGTAGTCTCGACAACATCCTCGGTCCCAGATCTCCGGTCACCCGAGGAGCAACACAACACTCAGCCGCAACGATATAAAAGCAACTGTCCTTCCTTTTACAAATTCCAAGATGAGACTTGGAACTTATTGAGCCTTTTAACAAGGCTTGCTAGAGAACCACTTATGAAATGGTCCCGGTGTTGAGTAAATTTCATCGCTAGATGATCGCAGGTGGCAAACACTCGACGCAGACCCTCGTGACTTCTTTTCCGTCTGAGTCACTTGTCTGATCACCCGATCCATGATTGAACATATGAGAACCTCGACAGAATCTCCATGAGCTCATGGGCAATCATCACTATGGCTTACCTCAGGGTTTCAGCTTCTAGTCATGTTGTCTTGATTCTCCAACTTCACATAAGGCAAGACCAGCCGAAGTAAATCAAAGGAGTTTTGCCACTCTGTGTCTAAACCTGGATTTAAGAATCCAAGCTGAATGTTCAGTCGCAATTCTGCTTCCGTAATGCCGTTTGCCAACTGTTGGTGAACATCTGTAAGCACCTTTCAGCGCCTTACTGGAGGCGAGGCCGCCAGGATTTCAGGTCCAGACCGAGACAGATGGTGTGAAGACTCAGCCCTGCTGCAAAACTTGTTTTGAAACATGAAATAGGAGATTGATTTGCCTCCATGATCCAATGAATCGACTGATTGTGGCATTCTTGTGCTGGATTCTCGGAAGAAACATCTGAGCCGAATAGCCATCGAGCACCTCGGCCCTTGGTTATACAAAGCTACTGCCAGTAAAGGGGTATTCGAAGTAATCCACGAGCTACATCTTAGTATGCAGTCCAAGCGAGCCCTAAACTCCCCCAGATCCCCCAACAAGGCATCTTTGGGGTAGATTGGTCCACCGCGCCAGTCGTGAAAGATAGCCAACCAAAACAAGATACAATCATTATTCATGCTGAACGTCGTTTCCTTAATGGCTTACGCCATCGGAAGCAAGTTTCCTTCACGGTAACATATCTAGTTTATCTTCGGAGCTTCGCCGAGGAGCAGATCAGAATCATGGTGGTGTAGTGAAAACTTGAGAGCCGAATAAATCCGAGGAACAACGATATCAAGTTTGTCATTTACGATATAGCTAGGCATTATGAAGCCATAGACTAGCAACAAGTAAAAAGACAAGTTTAGCCGCACAGGGCTTGCACTAATACAAGGCAACCATGATCCCAGCTGAAACTGGGGTAATGAGACGATAAACGTGGGGAAGTTTGAAGAAGAGGAGATTTGAGTCTGGACATCGATGCCCGAAGTGGTGTGTAACTCACAGGACTCGGTCCCGACGTGAGTCGGCAACAAGCCCGGAGATGCCGGCGCAACGAGAGGACATTGCAATGTTCACTAAGCAAATTTTGCAAGCAGACTGAGATTACTGAGTGAGGAGAAATTCTCCGTGGTATTATCCCCGCTCCCGAATCTAGATTACTAGGCAGGCTAGGGTAGAGGCCGAGATTCCAAGTTTATTGGCTTGGCTAAGCCATACGGATAGCTCGGATGAGGAGGGAAAGCCAAGAGTTGGAGTTTGCTATAGGGTATTGGTGATATGGTTCGATAAACAACATCGTGAGTATCAAGCAAGGGTTGATGATAACTTGATACGAACCCAACAGGACGGAATGGCACTTTCACGTTGGTAATCTGCAGATACCACATGCCAAAAACGTGGGCATAGATAGCGCTGACGATTACGGGCGCATATGATGAACGATGCATAAGATCATCCTCGACGTTGAATCCCAACGAAACGGTGCAACAAGAACAAGCGACGTGGCTGTGATGATGCATGAAGGATGTACGCCATCCGGCTGTCCGAAGACGCAAACGTATCACAAACAGAACAAGTAAAAGAAGGATCGAATACATTCTGCCAAGAACTCAACGCATAAGACGAAAAGCCCATTGATAACGACATCAAATAGCATGTGGTATGTGACGATGTGCGGAACAGCCAATGGCGAATAGTGCGGAATGATCTGACTTCACAAAGCAAAGATAGCACCAAGAAAAGTTTGAAGATGGAGGGGGGCTATGAAACGTGGTTATGCAGGCATCTCATCAGGGGAATGTTGACCAGTGATAGGTTGGGCAATTGGTGGTGTGAAGCAGAGAGATGGTGCCATACGCTCTCTCTCGTTCTTTGTATCTTGGGGGCAGTTGTTACGAATTGGGGGAACAGGGAGGGAGGGAGAGAAAAAAAGGCTGAAGAGCCAAGACTCAGGAAAAGTCAGATTTAGGCAAATGGCATGAGGAGAGAAAATGCCCCAATCCTAAAAGGGTCATGTTCTCCGGGTGGCAGTGGCAGATACTGGGGTAAAGCCTGGGAGGGCGAGTTGAGAGTGCGGAGTAGTGGAGACGGAGGACAATACCGAAGGGGTGAGGTTTTAAGATGACAAGAGAGAGAGAGAGAGAGAGGGAGCAGATGCTGAGAGATGAGATGTACTGTAGATTCATTCTGTCGGTACTTGAGTCATCTCAGACCATGTATCCACAGAAATGGCATCATATGAGAAAGTAGTGATTACAAGACAATGACAAAACAAGGTTCTCACTCATCCGTGGATATCTACCGAGTCCACTTCACTTAACTAGCTATTCCTTAGGATAAAGAACGGCGTGGAGGATCAGTGGAGAACTGTCATCAAGCTTATCTTTTACCTTAAGCTGCCTAAGTAATGAGGAGAACCCCCAGTGCCATGTGATGAGAAAAGAGATTGTGTGTCTAGTCTGCCTTGGAGGAGTCTCCGCTTACTACCAGCATCCGCTCAACAAAAGCCAGAAGCGCGCATCCGGTATCTTAGCCGGGAAGTCCATATCATATCCCTGTTAGGCACTAAGCAGGGGCCACCCTCCATCTCCTTTTGTCTGTTCCATGTTTTTGGGGAACTCGATTCGTGTACGTAACGAGAGGTGTTGTTTTCTCCAAAGTTAAGCGGTAAGAGGAGAGGAGAGAGTGTGAGTAACTTGGAGAATGTTGCAGTCTTGTCGCTTTAGCCGAGGGTATTAATGTTCCGGACGTGCGGAGCTTGAGCGCACTAAGAGTCTCCAAATCGATGGAAGCATAGAATGGAAGCCTTGGATTAGATCTGAGATAGCGCTACGTATCGAGTATGTAAACAGAGAAGATGAGATTCAATCTGAAGCTGTCAAAATGCAACCCCGTTCTTTCCCGTACGAACAGGCTTCCCCAGAATCTTCATCTTGCTTTTCCCCGGAATCTCTTCTTCAATCTCCATATTCTGCCCCGGATTTTCTCTGTCTGATGGAGCCCAGCTCGGGAGTCGACCGGTCGATGGAGACGCGAAAGTGAGCTGTTGGGTGCTGCCAGTGAGACAAAAGACAGCGGCGGAGGGCCCTGAAAACAGACGAGAGTGGCCCACTGGAAGGCCCAGCGCGGTAATCAGCCCGGATCCTGTGAGCAGCCTAAAACAGTCGAGTTTTGGGTGGGTAACTCCCCCGCAAAATTGGTCCGGCACTAGATTACAGCGCATCTGGGGTCGGGCATTCATTCGCACCAACCAACAGAGCCAGAAAAGGCCACTAAATAACATTAACATTAGCATTAACCTGTAACTTATGCTTCTTCCCACACGGAATTTCCCCTCTCGTACCAGCGCTATCTCTCTCTCCCTCTCCCACACACACTTCCATCTTCTTCCCCTCACCGATCTCACGCCGCGCGTATTTGCCATGTGGTGGCGTCCCAAGCGCATTTCACCTTTTGTCCCAGTCTCTTCCTCCTTCAAGACAAGATCATCCCTACAGACTCACACTAGGTCCAAAAGAGTGAGCTTCCATTGATCCGATACGAGCTACGGCTGTCAAGATAGCCGAAGCCGTTGAGGCAAGCCCCCCGAGGGAGGTAGAGTGAAGCAATACATATGAGGCTCTTTTCTTCTCGAAGCCACGAGATCTGGTGAATCTGCTGGGCGTCTTCTAGGCAGTTGACTTGGCAGATACGTGATGAAACCCTCGTGCCTGGCAAGATAAATGTACTACGCTGTGATGCTATGCTGATTTACTACTACGTACGTACGGCGTATGTTTGCCTTATCTTGGATGTTATAATGCATACACGTGGGAATATGCAGACTTGATGACTATGCCTCACGTAGTGGATGCCTTGCCATGTGTCTTGATGCATCCAATACTGCCTGCAACTGCCTGGACCATCAGGGCCCGTCGGGACGGACGGCAAATTATCATCTCACACATCTCGGACACAACGACAGCCTGCTTTTCTCGGGGTCCGTGGGTGACGCACGGTTACAGTACAAGGTGTCAGTGTCAGTGTCAGTATCAGTGTAAGTGGGAGTGGCAGATTGCCATTCCAGTGAATGACATACGGTAGGGCCATCATGGTACGATGTTGTTAATGGAGATCGCCCACGAGACACAGGCAGTCTAGACAGGGTTGTTCAACAGATCACCAAACAAGAGATGGCGATATTCTGTATCAGCATTGGCATATTCAGTCCGACTGAGCAATACGCCATACCGTCGCATGCTCCCGAAATAAAACGGGAGCGGGGATTTGTCCCATTGCATTCTACGTCTGGCGGCGCAGTTCCCTCCCTGCAAGAGTCGGGGTTGCAACATATCTCCAGTACCGACTTGGCATACATGAGAAATCTGTGTCAAGCTTTTTTGTCACGCTTGGCTGATGGGCTTGGAAAATCTCTTGGGAACCATCGCATCACACAAGATCGGCAGAGACCATATCTATCTCTTGTTCACTTGGCGCTCATCGTACAATGAAACAATTCTGTGTTCACCCAACCAACCGGTCCACCCTTGTAAGAGAAAACAAACGAGGCCACCCCGAGTATTCTCAGTCGAGACTCTGTCTGCTCTCATTGACTTCTCCTCTCCTCTTCCTGGTCAGCAGGGCCTAGACAAAAGTGTGGGCGTTCTTCCTTGGCATTACAATAGATGCATGCATGTTTCTTTGGGGGTCCGGCGATTGGTCTCCGAGCGGGGGAAAAGACAGACAGACAGAGAACATGGGGTAAAATACGTACAGTACAGTACCAGTGTAAGCCAAGATAACATGGGGTAACTAAAAAAGACAAATGGAGGTGTGAGTGGAGTTTTCTCCCTTAAGTTTAGGTGTTGGTCGACCCCCTGTAAAGATTGGAGTTGGAGGTGTTGACCAGTCGCATCTGGGCCTTTTCAGATTGGGCAGCACACACACTCTCTCTCTCTCTCTTTTGCACACCTTGTACTGTACCGTAGGCCACTCTAAAATAACCCTTGCTTAGTTGCCGTTCGTGCGGAAAGTGGATTTTATACGACGGAGGCTTTTTCGAAAACGGGACTGGGCTTGCTTGCTTGCTTACAAGGGCCTATACCTTGCTTGACAGTCGTAGTGGCAGTTAGTTTCGTTGTATACACCCCGAGTATTGATCTGGGGTATCATGGACTGCCACTGTCTTCTCCTCTGTTGCTCTCTTATTCAGTCTGGTATAAAGAGTGGGCTCTTCCCCAGACTATTTCCCCAGTTCTCGTTCTTGTTCTTCAGATCAGAAGCATCCTCTCTCATCTCCTTCCCTGAGGACAGACAAACAACTCTCACTTGATCCCTACCTATTCTCTTTCCATCATCCCAAGTCAAGAGAAGTCACAATGCTTCACCACGACACCAAGGTGACCTCTGGTCAGGTTGACAGCTCATCAACCGAAAAGGTCGACTATGAGAAGGCCGTCTCCTTCCACGAGGATGCCTCCCAGGAGGTCTTTGACGAGCCTGCCACCAAGCGCCTCCTCCGCAAGATGGACATCAAGCTTCTTCCCTTCCTGGCTCTTCTCTACCTCCTTTCTTTCCTTGATCGTACCAACATCGGTAATGCTAAGCTCGCTGGTCTCGAAGTGGCCCTGGGCATGGACGGCAAGTGGGATTACAACGTGAGTACAACATTGACTTTTACCAATCTGCCGGAGAATATGCAAGGTACTAACATGCATCTTAGATCGCTGTCGCCGTCTTCTTCCCCTTCTACGTCGCAGCTGAGATCCCCTCCAACATGGCCATGAAGCGCTTCCGTCCCTCCATCTGGATCCCCAGCATCATGATCGCCTGGGCCATCGTCACAACTCTCATGGGTATCACCAAGAACTTTGGTGGTTTCCTCGCCACTCGCATGGCTCTCGGTCTCGCTGAGGGTGGTCTCTTCCCCGGTATCACTTACTACATCACTCTCTGGTATAAGCGACACGAGTGCGGCCTCCGCATGGCTATTTTCTTCTCTGCTGCTACCGCTGCTGGTGCTTTCGGTGGCCTTTTTGCTCGTGGTGTTATGGAGATGCAAGGTCTTGGTGGTCTTGACGGCTGGGCTTGGATCTTCATCATTGAGGGTCTCATCACTTTCGTCTTCGCTATCATGGCTTTCTTTGTCATGTACGATTACCCCGACACTGCCAAGTTCCTCAACGACTCTGAGCGCAAGGAGGTTATCCGACGTCTCGAGGAGGATCGGTCTGTTCTCTCTGATGAGTTCAACATGAAGTTCGCCAAGGATGCTCTCAAGGACTGGAAGATCTGGGTTCACATGATGATCACCATCGGAATCTACACTCCTCTCTACTCCATCTCCATCTTCCTTCCCACCATCGTCAAGAGTCTCGGCTACACCAACGAGATGGCTCAGCTCATGACTGTTCCTCCCTACGTCGTCGCCTGTCTCTTCACCATCGGCGGTGGTTTCGCTGCTGATAGACATGGCCAGCGTGGTATCTACATGATCTTCTTCTGTGTTGTTGCGTAAGTATTTCTCCAACCTGCCAAGATTCTAGAACGGGAGATCCTCCCGACTTGGCAGATTCACAACAAGTCATTTGCTAACATTTCTCTCAGCATCATTGGTTTCATCATCCTTGCTACTGTCGAATCCCACGGCGCCAAGTACTTCGCCGCTTTCCTCATCACCTGCGGTATCTACCCCAACGTTCCCCAAGGTGTCGCCTGGAACGGCAACAACATTGGCGGTTCTCTCAAGCGTGGTGTTGGTATTGCCATGCACGTCGGCTTCGTAAGTTTTATCCCAATGTCTCAGACATATCCAGCCACAGTTTCACTAACATTTTATTAATAGGGTAACCTTGGTGGTGCCGTCTCTGGCTTCGTCTACCGCAAGGATGACGCTCCCAACTACCGCTCCGGTCACTGGACTCTGGTCGCCACTACTACCATGAGCTGCATTCTCAGCATCCTCATGACTATCTACCTCCGACGCGAGAACGCCCGCCGTGACCAGACTCACAAGGCTCCTCATGAGTACACCCGCGCTGAGAAGGAGATGGAGCAGGACTCCGGCGACAACGCCACCTTCTTCCGATACACCGTCTAAGCGGTGGATATTGGACGCCATGTCTTGCAGAACATCTTACAGGGCATTGCATGAGTTTGTATATGAGCGTTTGGTCTAGCGAAAAGGAATATTACGATTGGACGGAGTAAAAAGGAAACACTTTTGCATGGATATAAGACCTATACATTTTGACGCTTGTATAATGAAATATGAACCTCTAATGATATGAGGTATTCTACACACAACTACTGTCTCTCTCCCTGTCTCACCTGTGATCATTTGCCATTCTCACTCACCATTCACCTGTCAGGTGAAACAGTCAATAAGCCAAAGCCAACATCCCTGACCGCCAACAAAATGAAAGACCTATCGGAAGCCAGAACACACGCTGCAGTGAGGATGCACAGGGCTCAAAACACGGCTGACAGTGGAGGATCTCACCGACCGGAATAGTCAATAGACGCAGGGAAATCTACCGCAGGGGACCTTTTGCTCAGTCTAGGCCTGCACGGGCAGCAGGGATATTCACAGATGAAGATCTACCAACCCCAGTCTGAGGAATGTTGCCGTGTTATCCGTAAGGTAAATGTGAAGTAAGATTTTGGATAATCATGCAAGACACGTTGCAGGTTGTGGTCCTGACTTGATCAGTTGGGTACGCGTATTTCCATGTGAATTGTTCTCATTCCTTTTGATGATCGACCGGGCTGTATCTCCACATATCATAAGCTTAACTTGAACGATAAACAACTCTACCGAGGCATGACAGAGTCCTTTTTATTCGTATTCATGTGTTTTTGCATCTTTTCAGCTCACGCAGTTATCCGTAGGGTCGTATTGCGCCAGCATCTCACTGCATGAGGCTGTTTTTGTAGCACAGGTTGTTTTTATCCAGGCTGTCGGAGGATCATTCCGATGTCGATCATTTCAAGTATGGCGTTTGTCTTTTTTTTGCAAAATTATCGTAGTGGCTGATTTTGTTGTATCCGGGTAATTTGCTTCTGTAACACAAGGGTTTCTAATCTTAACTGTGCCCTTTTCTCCAGGACAATCCGCCAACAGGCTTCAGATCCTTTATCCTCTTATATTTCCAGGTGAGGATAAACTCCCGAGAGTTTAAAATATGCGCCTGGCGCTAACAGATGATAACTGCATTTAACCGGTGAGTTTAAGTTAGTAACGCCGATAACGACGGAATGTGGGATTTCCATAAGCGACGTCTCCAATTCTGACTGACTGCCCCCAAATCTCACCTTGAATCTCCAATTTATGGTGATATCGGCGCCGAGTGTTCCACTTTGCCGGTGCAAACACCGATACTCGGGGAGAGGTAATGAATGGATGCAGTGTTGATACGCACAACATGGCAATTATTTTACAGCCGCGATTTGCGATCGAAGTTTGTGCACAGTCACTTGCGCTCAGGCAAAGCTTGAGATCTGCAAGTGATCTCCAGGTCCACGGCATGGGTATCGCATGGCACTGAGTCACGAAGCGAAAACGAGAGGGCATGTAGAGAGATTAGACACAACATGGGCAAAATTACAGTGCATATATTATGGCTAAATTGACTAATTATGTCGCACGAATGCGCTAGAATGAATTAAATCCCCAGGCTCAGTTGGTGCAAGCCGCAGCGCCCTTGCTCGTCTTGGTAGCCCAGTTCGTCTTTGTCGACTTGACCAGGGAAGTGGTAACCTTGGACACGGTGCTTCGCTCCGTGACCGTGCTGGAGGGCTGCAGGGTGGTCTTGACCGTAGCCCAGCTTGTGACAGTCTGCTGGTCCAGGGCGATAGTGGAAGTCTTCTTGACGGTGTTGGTCGAAGTAACCTTGACAGTTCCTGCGGCCAGAGTCTGGGTGAGAGTCTTGTAGACGGTGACTGTGTTTGCGGGGAGAGTAGTGGTCTTCTTCTCGGTCACGACAGATGTAGCGTCGACGACGACTGTAGTGGTAGCAGCCTTGAGAGTAGTAGTCTTGCCTGACTCCTTGGTGACGACCTCTGTGGTTGTAGAAGTAGATCCTGGAATGGTAACAGTGGCGAAACGCGTGGCGACAGATGTAGACACCTCCACGACAGTCACAGGCTTCAGGGTGCTCGTCTTTCCAACCGTCTTGGTAGTGATCAACTCCGTTGTAGTTGTGCTACCAGGGACAGTGGCGGTAGAGGTCTTGACGTTGGTGGTGTAGGTTGAGACCACGGTGACAGTGACTGTTCGGAGAGCCTCGGCACGAGCCTCGAGATTGATGGAGCCAAGGTCCAGGTCGCGGCGGGTAAGGCCAGAAGAGAGGTCGAATGAAGGGTTACCAAAGACAACAGCAGCTCTGGGCTTGAGAACCGCTGCGGTGCCGAGATCACGCTTGTCCTGGGTTGGAATACACTTGAGTGTTGTGGTCTTGAAGACAGTCTTGACTGAAGTTGTCACGACAGTAGACACAACAGTGGTAGCCTTCAAGGATGTGGTAGTAGTACCGCCAGTGCCAATAGTGGTAGTGGTGGTGCTCTTGACAGTGACAGCCTTGGGGCTTGAAGTCCTGGTAGCAAAGACAGTTGTAAAGTCGGTCTCTTCCTGAGTCACTGACTTGGGAGTAACTGTGACTGCAGTAGTAGATACAGTCGTAGTGACAGCCTTGGCAGAAGTTGTGGTCCAAGAAGTGACAGTCGCGGCAACAACGTTGGTAGAAGTCTTGGTAACGTCAGCAGGAGTGACAGTCTTGCCAACGTCCACAATGTCAGTCGACTTGACAGTGACCACGCTGTCACCTTGAGTAATCTGCTGAGTCTGAGTGGTTGTGCTCTTCTCAGTGTTGGTCTTGGTAGTAGGATCAGGTGTGATGGTGGTTCCCACATCAAGAGTAGAAGTAGACTTCTCTGTAACAATCACATCGGCTCCGGTGGTTGTGACCAAAGCTGTCTGAGATGTTGTCACAGTTTGTGTGGTGTAGACAGTTGTGGAGCTGTAAGTCTGAGTAGCAACGATACCCGCATCAAAAGGCGTCGCGTCAACGAGTGTCATGTTGATCCAGGCCGTGGAAGTGAAGAAGGTGCCCAACTCAAACTGTGCAACGTCCTCGCCAGAGAGCTGCTTGGCGAAAGAAGCACGCTGGCTAGTGGAAGATCCAGGACCAGAGTTGTCGAACTCGCCAAAGATGACATTGGCTGTTCGGGGATCAGCCTTGGTCCAGGCTTGCCAACCTGCAGCAGCGATACAAGAATCCAGCTCAGACTCGATGTAGGCAACGCGAGCGTATTGATCCCAAGGTCGACCGAGGTAGATATTGGAGTAAGAAGCGCCACCAGCAGGGGAGACTGTGCACTGATCGAAAACAAAGCCCCAAGAAGGTCCAGTGTTGGTACCCTTCTTGTTCGCTGTCAAGGCGATGCCGTCTCTGTTGGGTGAGATGGCAGACTTGAGGAAGTATCCAGCTCCAGATCCCCAAATCATATCGATGTTTCCTGTGAATAAAGAGTTGTATGCGAAAAGATTACCGTTGATGAGCAGAGCATCCTGGTTACCATAGACCTGGCAGCCATAGAGCGAGGCAAACTTGCTGCTCTTGACTGCGAAACCAAGACTGGCGTAGCTGTATGTCTGTTAGTGGATGTGGAGTTCCTATGGGTGGTTGAGACTTACTTGGCGGTGGTGCCGAAAGTATTGGCAAAGTTGATGTTGACAGCCTGGAAGTAGTTACCTGTGGCGTAAAAGGTAGCCGAGTCGGAGTTGGAGGCTTCAGCCTGAGTGTCAATGCCCTTATCGTAGGTGATAGTGACCTGGTTCTTGGAGTTATCCTCAGGAGACTCAGAGTAACCGATGAAGAATGTGGTTCCAGGTCGGCTGAGGACGATCTGTTCCTTGTATGTGCCGGGATAGATAAACACGGTGGGAGTGACCTTGGTGGAAAGAGGCAGAGCATCGATGGCAGCCTGGATGGTATCATAAGTCGTGACTCCATCGATAGGGTCCTTGGAGACAATGTAGGCACCAGCAGGGGGAGTCTTTCCGCTGTAGGGACCAGTGGGGACAGGAGTGGGTGTGACAGTGCTAGGCTGAGGCGTTGTGATGGTGTCCCAGTAGGTCATGTCAATCCAGTCAGTGCTGTCCATAACAGACTCGAGAGAGTAGGTATCCGATGTCAGAAGTGTAGCGAAGCCAAAGGCCTCTCGGGCTGCTGTGTTCTTCTCCCAGCTTCCGGGACCATCGTTATTATACTCAGCAAAGGTGATGTGATCAGTGCGAGGATCTGTTGTAGACCAGATCTTCCAACCCGCAGGCTGAATGATGCTGTCCAAGTAACTGTTCTTGACGACCACAAGAGCGTATGCGCTATAAGGTCGACCAAGATAGACCTGTCCCTGAAGGTCCACAGTAGCTGAAGCAGCTTCAGTGAAAAGACACTGGTCAAAGATGTAACCTCCGATCGCGCTCGCGCTGCTACGGCTCTGTGCTGTGATGGCAGACTTTGCACGCTTGGCAGCTAGTGTACAACCCTTGAAGTAGGCTTTGCTATATCCCCAGATGAAATCAATCGCTCCTTCTATGTACGAGCTTTCGTAGTACTGGTAACCATTTGTCGCGCCGTTAAGGAGAGTGTCCTGCCAGCCGATGAAGGAGCAGCCATAGAAACCGATGTCGTTTCCGTAGATACTGGCAGCGAGAGTAACATAGCTGGGTGTCGCACCATCCAAGTTATCAGAATTGACAAATTTGACGTTGTAAAAAGCGATCTTAGTGCTGGCTGTGGCGATAGTAGCTGTATCTGCGTTACTACGACCAGCGGGGATGGTACCGGCAACCGAGAGACCCTTGGCTTGGGTGATGGTGACCTGGTTGGTAGCGTACGTCTTTCCGGGGTCGCTCTCAGTGTAACCAATGATGGTGACAGGTCCCGGCCGGTTGATTGCAGGGACCTGTTCCTCATATGTTCCGGCATAGATGAAGATGGTCTGAGGTGTCGAGTCCTTGGGGAGACTCTTGAGAGCATCGGTGAGAGTGGAGTAGGAGCCTGACTTTTCTCCGCCAACGGACACAGTGACAGCACCCTTGGGAGGAGTAGTGCCGTCTGAAGGATGCACCGGCCAAGTGTCGGTCTCAGGATCGGTGGCTGCGTCAGAGCCATCGATGGCGTAGCTAGGGGCAAGGTTGTATGCCTTCATGTCAAGCCAGCTGGTACTTCCAATGAACGACCCAAGGGAGTAGGCAGCAGCCTGTGACTCGGTGAGCTTTGTGGCGAAGCTGGCTCTAGACGAGGTCCAGTTTCCGGGGCCAGTGTTGTTGAACTCTCCGAAAAGCACGTTCTAGAAAGGAAATTGTTAGCAAGCCGTATGGTTAAACTGAGAAGAGTCTCCTCTAAGCTCCCCTAAAGTCCCCTAAAGTCCCCTAAAGTCCCCTAAAGTCCCCTAAGCTCCTCTAAGCTCCTCTAAGCTCCTCTAAGCTCCTCTAAGCTCCTCTAAGCTCCTCTAAGCTCCTCTAAGCTCCTCTAAGCTTCTCTAAGCTCCTTTAAGCTTCTCTGAACTTCTTTTACTATCTTTAAACTCTTACTTACCGATGTCTGGGGGTTGCTTGAAGACCAAGTGGCCCAACCCTGTGGAGAGATGTGCTTGTCGAGGAAGGAATTCATGTACACCGCAAGGGCATATTGAGACCAAGGGCGACCAAGTGAAGTGGTGCCGAAATAAGATCCGTAGCTATCAGTGTATGTGACCTTGCACTTATCGAAAACGAAGCCACCGGCCCAAGAAGAACTCTTGCGGTTGTTGGCAGTGATGTAGGCATTGGCGGTGTTAGACGCGATATAACACCCGTGAAAGAAAGCCTTACTGTAGCCCCAGACTAAAAGTTGTGAGTATAAACAGTAACAGAGTAACAGAAAAGAAAAGAACCTACTAAAATCCACGGATCCGGCGATATATGAGTTGGAGAAGACCTGAACGCCTTGGTTGACAAGTAGAGTATCCTGGAAGCCATCGAAAGCACATCCGTATGCAGCCATGTTACCAAAGAAGTCAGCAGCGAGAGCAGCTGTATCGCTAGTCTGAGGATAGGTGTTGGTGAAGTTGAGATTATACAGCGAAAGACCAGAAGAAGCTGAAGTGGTCTTCCAGAAGAGAACGGGAGTCTCTTCGTTGCGGGATGCACCAGTTGAGTAGCCCAGCTTGAACCAGATGAGGACCTCGTTCTGTGTGAAATCATTCTCGAAGCTTGTCTCACCACGAATAGTAACATGACCGCTAGAGCGAGTGAGAGTAAGCTGCTCGTTGTAGGAACCGGCCTTGACAAAGATGGTGTAGTCATCGCCGTCGTCGGGAATGGCAGCGAGGGCAGAGGCCACAGTCTTGTACTCGTTTCCAGTGGGAGAGGGAGCAACAGTCAATGTAGCACCAACAGCAGTAGCGCTTGTAGTGCTGGAGGCTGTAGTCGCAGCTGAAGTAGTTGTGGTGCTAGCAGCGTCTTTGCCGTACACAGAGTCAGGCCATCCCTGGAAGGGTGCAATGGCAGCCTTATCAATCCAAGAATCGCTACCTAAGATACCGGCAGCACTGAAGGAAGAGGTATCGCTGGCGATCTTTGCAGCAGAGACACGAGCAGAAGAATCCCAGCCAGGACCAGTGTTGTTACCCTCAGTGAAACTGCCGGTGAAAGTGCTGGGAGAAGCAATCTTCCAACCAGCGCCTGCGATATGCCCGTCAAGGAACGAGTTGACAAAAGCGACGTTGGAATTTGTGCTATAATCACGGCCAAGGTATGTGCTTCCCTCAGGAACAGAGCTTGACTCAGGGACGACCGCGCAGAGGTCGCACACGAGTCTTGAGCCGCCGTATTGGCCTTGGTACTTGTAGGCGGCGATAGATTGGCCAGTAGTAGATCCCCTAGAAACAATGACCGAGTTGTAGATATAACCAGCGCCTTGTCCCCAGATGAAATCAGTGGTTCCTGAGATCTTTGAGTGACTGAAGAAGAAGTTTCCGTAGTCCAGGTACAGAGTTCCTTGAGACGAGTCAATATCGCAGCCATAGAAGGCAACCTTTGTTCCCTTGGCGTACACAGCAAGGGCGATATTGTTGGTCGTAGGGTCGAAGGAGTTCTCGAAGTTGATGTTGTAGAAAGACACAAGCTTGGCTTCGTACTTGCTGGCAGCGAATGTCGCGGTACCCAATGAGCCACCACTGCTTGACAAGACAGCGTTTCTGGCAGTGATGGTGACCTTATTGTTCTTGGGTGAAGAACCGTCGGTGGTCTCACCGCGGAAGATAGTAGCACCGACACGGACGACTGAGACCTGTCCTTGGTATGTTCCAGCAAGGATGTAGATGTATTGGGTGGTCTCATCAGCAGGAAGGGCTGCGACTGCTGAAGCGACAGTGTCGTAGGAGGCACAAGGGTTGCTCTTGGGACCGACGACGAGAGCCGTGCTGGGAACAGAAGAAGGCAACGAGCAAGATGAGGTTGTAGGTGCGGTGGAAGTAGATTCCTCTGTGGTGCTTGTTGCAGATGTGGCCTTGGACAGGGCATCAGAGGTGGTTGTCGCAGGATCAGCGGCCTTTGTGACCGACTCAGAAGTGGTTTTCTTCGAATCCGATGTAGTTGTTGCTGATTCAGATGTCGCAGAGGAAGATTCTGAAGTCGTAGGAGCGGCCGAAGTAGTGGTCTCAACATCCTGCTTGAAGTCCTTGGCGTTGCTGGCCTGGATAGCGCTTAAAACACCCTGATCAATCCAATCCAGGGAAGATACCGCGACGCTAGGGTAGGCGCTCTTGAAAAGGGCGGAGATCTCGTAAGGAGAAAGATCCTTAGGGTCTGTAACCAGAGTCACATACTTGGAGCGATCCGCCACATGGTTGGAGTAGCTTCCGTCTCCAGTAGTGCCGAACTCGATGTAGCTGTTCAGCTTAGACTGTGTCTTGGCATCAACGTAGACACCAGTAGCAGCGATGAAGCTTCCAATGCTTGTGTCACGGAAGGCAGCGACGGAGCCATCACCGTTGCCCGCGGCGAGGTAGACGCGGGTATTGGTTGATCCACTCTTCTGGCTGATATCACAGGTATCGAAGACGACAGTCGAGTTGTAGAGCGTGCTTCCAGAGAGAGCGCCCTTGTTGTAGACAATGATACCGTTGCTGTTGGTAGCTGTGACCGTGGTTCCGTACAGGTAGAGTGAAGGATAGTTGTAGAGGACCTTGTCAGCGGCCTCAATGTTCGAGTTGGCGACGATGGCGGAGGCGTAAGAACCAGTGATGGCAGCGATTCCGGCAGCGTAGAACTGACAGTTGTAGAAGGCATTCTTGCTGCCCCTAAGGAAGACAGCTCCGCCTGAACCTCCAGCTTGACTGTTGGAGAACTTGATGTTCTTCCACGTGATACCAGCAGCACCTGCCGTTGAGAAAGAGAGTGCAGGGTTGGCGTTTGGAGGGTTGGCTTTTCCACCGTTGTCGATGACAACTTGGGGAGGAGAGGATACATCGCGCTTGTTGGAAACCTCACCGACGATCGTGACGGCGGGCGTAGCCTGGATGACGACGTTTTCGGTGTAGATGCCTGCAAGAACAGTCACGGTTGGGTACCCACTTGTTTGGGCTGCCTTGATAGCATCGTTGATGGCAGTGTAGTCGCCGCTTCCGTCAGCGGCAACAGTGAGTACTAGAGGCGAGTCAGTTGTTGTTGAAACCACGCTCTCTGATGTTTGTTGTGAAGAAGTGAAGGAAGAAGAAAATTCGGTGGTCAAAGAGTGTGATGCCTCGGAAGTTTGAGTTCCAGACGATGTGAGAGTCTCGCTTGTCTCGGAGGCCAAGGTGGCGCTGGACTCTAGTGAATCGGTCAAGGAAGTAAAGGCGTCGCTGGTGGCGGAGCCACTCGTCGAATCAGAGCCAGCACTTGACTCCAGAGATGAAGCAGTTGAGGCAGAGCCAGTAGTCGTGTCGGAAGCAGCACTTGGATCAATTGATGAGGCTGAAACAGTATCGGTAGTGGGGCCCACAGTCGTCAGGCCGGTAGTCGTGGCGTCGGATGCGATTGTGGCTGACTTGGCGCCAATTGCATCTGTGGAAGCTGTCTCGGCATCGGATAGTGTAGATGTTGAAGCATCATGCACTGCCACTTCAGTTGATGAAGAGTGGTTGTCGCCGTCGGCAGAAGTCACCGATGTCTCTGAAGCAAGCCCCGATGAGGTGCCAGAAGTGAGTGTAACCTCAATGGCCCATGAGGTCTCAGACAAAGAGACACTCCCAATGGTAGAGATTGTCTCTAACTTAGATGTAGCAGATGTTGTCCCAGAGGATACTGTCTCGGAAGCAGCCGTGGTAGAGGTTCCACTCGCAGTCGAGATCGGAGCTCCAACACCAATACCACCCTGGGGCTGTCTTGGCTTGCATGCCGACGATCTCTTAACAAGCGGGTTGACTTGGGGAGTGAACGACGAAGAACCGCCGAGGGCAACGGGAACATCGCCGTTCAAAGGAGTGTCATGAAGGGAAGCAAAACGAGTGGAATGGCTGGAGGAAGAATCAACGAAAGCAGGGGCAACAGAACCTTCTTTTGCAAGACTGCTCCCACAAACAAGCGGGAGCAGTAGCCAGGCAGACAATCTGGCCATGTTGAGCCGTGATTCAACGCAACAGCACGAGAGGTTACGGACGCGGGGGAGGCACAAAAGTACGTGGTCAGACCTTGTATTCTACAGGGGCTACATACACTGATATAACATCCCGTCTCTTATCTGATACCAGCCCCAGACGCCACCAGCTTCTCGGTTATGAAAAATGCCATGAGTATCGCCCAGTCTAGAAGTAGTCGGCTCGCCCGTCAGACTAAGTAGTCTTGGGTCAGGCAAAGCCTTCATCCTAAGTGACAGAAATATTTAGAAGAGTTTAGGATATCTTATGATGAGCTTAGTGGGCTCTTTGACCAGTTTATTATGGCTCCTAGCCCAGAGTCTTACGACACCCTGAGAGTAGTGCCGGCCTACAAGCAGCTGAACATGGCATTTAAGAGACTATCGATTTCGTACAAAGGCTAGACAACAAAAGATGCAAAACGGTCGAATGAAATGTTCGATTCAGCCCAGGGGACTCGGCCGTGACGGAAGATAGCGCCGGAAGAATTATTTGGAGACGGTGAAATATACCCGTTTGGGGATAGAGGCAACGTGTAGTGGGACGACCCTAGATTTCATCTCGTCTCTTAGCTGAACGGTAGGTCTGGGCCTGGACTAGAGACCAATGAGAGGGTAATAGTGACGACGTGCTAGAGTAACCAGACTGCCGGGAGTTTGGACCGTTGCCAAGATGGTTTTTTCTTGTGGGACGAGGACGATGTCACGATAAGGTTCCCAACGGCTGAACCCCCTTTTTATGTCTGAGTTTAAACAGAGTTTCAGAAATATTATCTTAATTCTGAGTTAAATGATTTATGCTGCAATACGTGGTTGATTGCCGTTATGCCCCCACAAACTCAGAGTGTCATAATCCTGATCTCACAATCCCATAACGATTCATAAAGTTCGAGGCCAGCACCACGTCAGCCCATCGTCATTTCCAAAATTACAGGGGTAAGCCATGAAGCAGATTCACTATCGAATCTCCCAGCCACGAACGGAGAAGGCCCCGAAACGATTTCCCAATCTGAGTGTTCTAAAGCCGGTTCTGAAGCTAGTCGGCGGGTAGAAAGCTTATATCAGGAATAGTCTCACCATTCGCGACCGCCACCGCCACGAGCTAATGATTCTGACAGAAGCGACACGTGGACCGAACACTGCGCTTATCGGTGTTTCCATGCGAGTGGGATGGGGAGTCTTAGATCTAGTGCAGGGGATACCCCTGACTTGTATTCAGCTTGAGTCAGTCATGTGCCACTATTCGTCTTTTTTTAGTCGCTTTCCTGTGAGAGAAGATTGCTTCACTTTGGGTTAGCCGAAGTTATTGCCGATAGATCTCGACTTTTTCTTCCAAGGCCGCGTGGTCTTTATCGATCTGGAGTGAATGTTTCAGACCCTTTCCTGCTAGGCAGTTGAGACTCTTATATGCAAACTCCGGCAAATAGTGTTTAGAAGAAACCTGAGCCTGGTAAATCTCGATTATCAATAGATTCTTTTGTGACACCAGACAGGTCCGCGATCGGAGGCAACTCTTTCTTTGCTAAAATAGACCTAAGCATGACCGTAACTAGACTTAATCTCGCTACCCTAGATAGGATAGATGTAGAACTTGTTTTCAAGATCTGTCAGGTCTAGAAGAGCGATCTCGACCTTTCTTCGAACAATCTGGCCATTCTCATCCAACTGCTCAACCTCACCAAACTCATGTGCAAGTTTCTCCTCTTCGCTCAAACTAGCCGCCCACTCCTTGCGCTCCTTGTTTCTCTTCTTAAGAATCAACTGAATGACGAACAAAATCGCTGGAGTTCCCACCCAGCTGATAAGAATCATTGAGATCCAAGCACCATAATACCTGGGGGCATCCTTGGGAACCCATATTTGCGGCGAAATCAAGTTTGCAACACTATAGCCAACCATGAACATGACGTTGCGGGTAAGTTTCTTGGTGTAGCCAGCAGCACTCGATGTTGCCCAGCCCAGGGCTATGATGTAAGTATTTCCATAGGTATGGCCTGCGAGGAGGAGACATGCAAGCATTCCGAGTTTCTCGTTCCAGTTGATGGCGACCATTCCGATACCACCGGCAACAGCAGGTATACACCAGACAAGGCCGTGAAGAGCAAGGTTGGAAGGCCACCACTTCAATGCAAAGGTTCCAGCAAGACAAACCGCGACTCCGAAGCCACCGCCAGCTGCAGCAACAAGTGTTGAGCCCAGAGCATCGACACCGAGAGCTGTCGTGATGAGATTCTGCTGTCCATATGTCAAGTTGTTGGACATCATAAGGGTAAAAGCCTGGAGAGCAAACAGCCACGACACCGGATCCCGAAGTGTCTCCTGGAATTGCGTCTTCTTGAACTGCTTCTGTTCGATGGAACTCTGACTCGACTCGTGCACTCTCTTGATAGAGTGAACCTTTTCTTCCAGCGTCAAGAACCTTGCCTCAGCTGGGTTATTTGGGTAGAAGAACCAAACAAACACAGATAACACAACGGAAAGGCCTCCAGTAACAATCATGAAAAGCTTCCAGGGGAGGACTGCGCTATGACTCCAGAGAAGACCATAGGAGATAAAAGCAGCACAGACTGGCGCCAAAGCTGATGTGACCCAGAGGAAAGGCTGAAGGAAGGACTGTTCGTGGCGGTTGAAGAACATGCCAATCGTCATCTCCATTGCTGGCACCACTACTGATTCTGCAGCACCAAGAGCGATTCGAAGAACGACAAGACCTGCGTATTTGGTTGCAACGCAGTGAAGAAGGATGGTAGCTCCCCACATGAAGACTAGTCCGGCAACGAATTTACCAAAGGGGAGCCGCTGCATGAGATAGTGGCCAGGCCATTGTGCAGCAAGGTATCCTGTGATAGTGTGAGAAAGGTTCTGGCTTGGAGAGGTGATAGAGTAGCTATAACATACCGACATAGAAGAATGTTCCCAGATTGTTGTATTGAGCTTTGTTGATACCCGTTTCTTCGAAAAGACCCAGAATAGCAGCATATCCGAGAGTTGATTTGTCAATCTGCATTTGTCAGTAAATCCAAAATGGGAGACCCTGGTAAACATACGAATAGAAGCAGATTGATCGCTGATAAGAGTCCCATCACGTGCCAGTAAAGCTTTCTTCGCAGCTTCTTCTCCTTCTCGGGAGTCAGAGGTCCAAATTGATCACCATAATCTTCAACGAGGCGAAGCGTAACATCAGCATACTTCTCCGAAACAATAGCTGTCTCTCCCTCCTTCTCCCGGCTTTGAACCCTAGAGAGGTCCTTTGAATCTTCTGTGACGCCCATATCTGCAGATAAAAAGATAACGAACTGGAATGAAGAGCGGATACAACCGAGTGATCTACATGCGGGAATTGCTTGGCTTTATCCTGAGAGGTTAACAGATATGAGGCCACTATCAAATCACATCAGATTGACTCCATACTTTTAAATTGATTACACTGACTCACGAATCGCCCTTTTCGTGATGATTTGCGCTCGATTGTTACGCTGACCTTTGTTGCGACAACGTGGGGAACGATTGCGTGCTGAGGTTATTGTGTAGCGATAGGTCGATTGCCTGTTCGATATGTCAAGGATTCGGATCCGAGCCGCTGGGAGTTGCACGATGCGCCGCATTAGATGCCGCAAAGCCGCAATTTTAACTCAATAGGGAACGCCACATTTTAGGACTCACGATCGATGCCCGTCGTGAGAGTAAATCTAGAAGGGACAAGATAGACATATATTTTTTATAATCTTACCTAATTCTACCGATATATCTCTGTCAATCCATGGCAGTCCGCTGTTGGTGTCGTAATATCATGTTTCCCCTGTTTCATCAAATCATTGGTTGTAATCTCGAGCCTGTTAAGATGGTTCATGTAAGCAGCAAAATTGTTTGCAGCTTCGGTCACAAGCCGACTTGCAAAATCCACTTTGCTTACATTGCTAGTGAACTCTATTCCTGCGGCTCCGCGACATTGGAAACCGGCACCGCGCGCGATCCGACAAGTCAAATATTTCCGAATATGGTAATATTTCAGTCTCAAGCAAGTCTATACCGCAAATTATCATAAATCTATGCATGGATTAGGAACCATATATCAAAACGCTATCCATTGAAGACGAATCAGATACTGCCTGTTTATCTGATCTAAAACTATATCTAGCCTGAACATATTGGAAAAGATTAAAGAGTGAATAGTGTCGGGATTCTTCCGGTTCCTTCATACTCGACAATCATCTTCTTATTAGCCCTTTGAAGAATAAACTTCAACAAGAAGCAAACGCAGATTTCCAATACAGCAAACGCCAAAAGAAGAATCATCGCCCTAGTATATCTTGGCTCATCATTCGAGGCGAAGAAGTAAGGGCTCCAGATGGTTCCAAGCTGGCCGGTGACATTGATGATAGCCGTTGCACAAGCCTTCTTCGTTGGTGTCTGACCAACTGAAGACGCAGCCCAGCTGTATAAAGCCGCGTTTGCTCCAAAGTAACCGCAGATGTACAAGAACGATGTAGCATAACGAGCGGGGATATTGATAGTCGCAGCACTGATAATGAAACCGACTATCGCGAAGAGGATCGCAACGCTTATGTGCCACCCTCTCTCTGTTTTGCGCTCACTGTGCCAAGCGATCAAGTATGAAATGAGGGCACCCAGGAGATACGGTGGTGTTCTTGGAAGGGGAGAGCTCAAGGGTTTTGCCATCAGCAGCGGCAATGTTTACTCCTGAGAGTTTGGTGTTTCAACGGAGGTGTACCTCCATTTGGTACCTAGGCTTTGTGGCTGACTAGTAGAATTCCGACTATCTTATAGCTGCCAGGGGCGCTTTGATGTATTGAGAAGTCTAGAAGACAAAGTGAAGTCGATCAGTGTCTCTCCGCTCCGAGAGTTTTCTGCCGGTGTGGATTCAATGGCTACCCCATTACTTAGGTTTACTATTCTAGATCGCTGCTCTTATCAGTGCTCCAGGCAAGCTTCGCGGATACGTCTCCGACCACGGGGTCAGTTGCTGAACCGCCGTTGGTGAGCGTATTCAGGAATTCGAGGACACTAAGGATAATTTATGGTCAATTGTTATCACAGGGCCTGACCACGCCTGGAAGACACTGACGCAGTCTTCCTCCAGTATTACACGAGGACCTCGCTTGTTTCACGTCTTGACTCTTGTAGTTCTATTGAGCTTACGAGTCTACTGAAGTAACCTATCATAGCTCGTCAAAGAAGTCTGGCATTTTCTATCATTACAGCAACTAGGTGTCAAAAGATAAATGAATCAATCTCATATTAATTTGTTAACTAAGCAAAACTGGGATTATCAAAGCTTGCTAGACTTCTCAGGAATAGCAGCGATAGCTTCCATCTCCACATGAGCGCCCTTCAGGGGAAGCTGAGCAACAGCGACGCATGTTCGACTCTAAGGGTCATTGTCAGTACTATGTCGACATTTGAGGCAAGTATGTAACTTACTGGCTTGGGATCTGAAGTGAAAAACTCGAGATATGCTTTGTTGACTTCAGCATAGTGGTCCATGTCCAATATAAAAATGGTGACTTTCAAAGCATTGTGAAGGCTTGTTCCCGCTTTGTTAAGAACAGCGTCGAGGTTCTTGAGAGCCCCAGCCTATTTGAGAGTCAGGATACAAAGCCAATACATAGTCTGGGGGAAGAAAGGGGGCATACGGTTTGATGGTAGGGGCCCTCAGCCAGTTGTCGAGTCTGGGGATCCATACCGAACGAGCCTGAGCAGTAGACTGTTCCATTATGGATAATGGCCTGAGAGAGATGGGGGCTGGGTGCAGGTGCATCTGTAGTCAGAACACCGGTTCGGAGAGACATGATGAAATGGCGTAAGAGTCAAAAGCCGAGGACTTGAACACGGTTATCTAGATGGGACAGTATCTGTTTGAAGGTCGGGTCGATCCAAGATAGAGATAGTTACTTATAATCTACTAGATAAGAGAGTCTCCGATGTTCGGAGAGAGCTCAAGGAGGCATTTTCATAGAGACCATACTGAAAAGTCAACTTGAATGCATCAGCCCAACGAGATGCCAGGATGAATCCGTGATAGACATCCCCGCAGTCTTCACCGCAAAGAAGAATGGAGGTGGATCTCCGTGAGACTAATGCAAGTCAATGCCCAATCAAGTCTCGACGGACACCTCCCTCCATCGCTTCAGATGCCTTCTTTTTGACTACCAAGTGCGTCCTTGAATTGGCTTCGGCAATTGATGGAAATGCAGTGGAAATTTGGGATCAAATGTGGCATACTGAGAATCATGACGTGGACCCTTGAAGTGCTGATAAAACGCCTCATACGAGCGAGATATACTACCGGCGCCTCCCGAAGTCAACCAAAAGAATCTCCAACATAAACCTCTGTTTATAAGGGAGCTCGTTAACTCTTCCTCCAAGTCATCCATTTTGGCTTTCTTTGTGTACTTGTCCCTACAATTCTCTGCCACTACTTACTAAGAATGTCTCAACAAGGCGAGACTATTGTCGTTGTTGGGTACGTCCAATGTCATTCCTCTTAACAATCAAACCATTGAGAACGATGACTAACTGTGAATTCTACAGCGCTGGAGTCATAGGACTATCAACAGCCCTTCGCGTCCAAGCGCAAACTCTTACACAAAAAAGCCCACCATCCATTGTCATCATCGCACGAGACTTCCCTAACGAGACGTCCATAAACTACGCTACACCATGGGCCGGTGCACATTATCGGCCATGCCCAGGGAACACTCCTCAGCTACTCCAAGAAGCGGTATGGGCGAAAAAGACATATGATACTCTTGACAGTTGGTCCGAGAAAGACAAACTCGCCGCTGGTGTTGAATTCATGCCAGGGGAAGAGTTCTTCGAAAACCCAGCACCAGAATATGTCGACGTCACCAAGGATGTACCAAAATCGGTCTATGCTCACCTCGAATCGAGCTTCGGGTTATTCAGCAGCAGCGAGTTGAGTGCTATGGGTGACTCCCTGCGACTAGGTTTTCGTTACCGGACATATTCTCTCAACAGCCCTCTATATGCTTCATTCTTGCAGCGCAGATTTCAGAACAGAGGAGGTCGTGTAAAGCACTACACACTTGCATCGCTAGAAGAGGTTTTCTCGATTGAAGCCTCTGTGTCTGTTGTGATCAACTGCTCGGGCATGGGCTTCGGCGATCCGAAAGTATTCCCCATCCGTGGTAAGTGACAAGACACCGGCGCACCCCTGATTAAATCATTAATCGTATTCCAGGCCAGACATGTCTTGTGCGGAATCCAATTTCCAAGACCATAACACGCCAGAACTCGGATGGGTCTTGGTCATTCGCTATTCCTCGACCCTTAGAAGGCGGTACTATCATTGGAGGTACCAAAGAACCCTATAATTGGAACCCTTATCCTTCATCTGAGACAAGGCAGACTCTGTTGTCCAATGCAGCGGAGTGGTTCCCTTTCGACAGCGACGGTCCTGTATCTGTTAACACCAAGGAGTCCGATCGCTTCGATGTTGTCAGGGACATCGTTGGTCGTCGACCAGCGCGTGAAGGCGGCCTTCGCCTGGAACTGGAGCGTCTCAAACCAGGTGCCGTTGTTCATGCGTATGGTGTTGGTGGTAGAGGTCTTGAGCTATCATGGGGCATTGCGGATGAGGTTGTTAACCTGCTCCAAAAGCAAGGCTATTTTTCGTCACGAGCGCGTCTGTAGATCAGTTCGTTGCTTCTCTCGTTACGTTGCAGTGTTGAGGATGTTACCCCTCTTATGATATTATTTCGTGGATGTCAATTATGGATGAAGATAATACAAAGTGCGAGTAATTAAGTCAATCCATTATGTGAGTCTCGATTCGCTATGCTAATCCCAAATGCAATTCTATGTCTAAATATTACAAGATGATACGCTCATGAACACTTAGCAGGCATAGCCTGAGTAGTAATGAACTCAACACCCGAAGCAGGCTTGCCACCTAAGACAATGTCAAAGTAAGTGTTCTGCTCCTCGTACTTGGTCTTGGCCTGGAATCCAGTGAAGCCGGCGGATTTCTTGCCGGTAGCCTTGAAGTTGACGATCTCAGTTTGGAACTTGGGAACAATAGAGCCCTTGACAGGTTTCTTGTGGGCGACGCGGAGGGTTAAGGGGTCTTTGGCACGGGCGTCGCGAACCATGGCTGTGACAACGAGAGGTGCGTTGGGGAGCGACTCGAGCACGGCGCAGGACTGCTGGAGCTGGTAGAGAACAGTGTCGTCAACCTTGTAACCACCGGTCTTCTGGTTATCGTGGGTGACAGTGGCCTTGGTGGAGGGCTTGATCTCCTGGATCCAGAACTTGGTGATACCGTTCTTGGCGTCAATGGTAGTGTCGTACTCGAAGTTCGCAAAGAGCTGGCCGGCGCCATTAGAAGTACCATCCAAGAAAGTCACCTGCTTCGTAGGCACAGTGACCTTCTTGCCGTCTCGACCAGCGTAGATGAGGTTAATAGCAAGGTCATTGTTACTGCGAATGTTGTTCGTGAGTTTGACTCTGACCGACCCCGTCCAATGAATCTTTCCTTTACTGTTAAGAGATAACTCGGTGATGTAAGGGCGGACATCGTAAGCCTCGAGGACGGGGGTGAGCTGCACACTCTTGGGGACGGTATCGATCATGCGGGTGAGGATATCAGTACACATGCTATTGAAGCCAGCCTTGGTCGAGAGCTTCTTCATGGTAGCCTTGTCGTTATCGAAGATCCTCTTATCAGAGTGGAAGGTTGCGTTCTTGGCAGCAACCAGAGGGTTCTTGGACGTGCCGGCCAAGTACTCAGTGACAATGCCGTTATGGAAAGAAGAAATGTCCTTCTGGAAGGGCACTGAGGTATCGTTGTTGGGATCAGCTTTGATCTCGACGATCTCGGGAAAGTCAACACTGTGCACGCCGCCGATAGCATGACCGCAAGCAACCATAGCAGTCATGTCCTCCTTAGTGAAGCCAGCCTTGGTGAAGGCAGAGAAGGTATCCTTCAAGTTGGTCGAAGGCTCAGGGACACCCGATGGACCAGCCTTGAAAGCATCGACTCGGCCAGCACGGAAGGGAATGTTGGGACCCTCGCACGCTCCAACGGCAAGCACTGTGCCGAGGGCTGTGAGGTCAGAAGCGCTGGCGCGCGGGTTATAGAAGCCGTGGAAGAAGCCGAAGGTGTTGTTGAAGGCCAAGCCAGGGTTCTCAGGTCGAGAAGACTCCCAGTAGATTGAAGCATCCAGGCCACCTGTTCCTGCTTTGGCATCGTGTGTGATGACATCGTGGAAGGCTGTTCGGAGCCATTCGGCCGTGTTTTGTTGTCCAGGATTATTGCTTCCGAACGTGCAAGTTCTTAGCGCTGGGTATTGTCAGTATTGGCTTGGGACGAGGGAATGAATAGTGGGCATCTTACCATCAGCGAAACCTCTCTTGTTGTATCCTCCTTGCACGTAGAGAAGATCTTCAACCTCATCCCATTTTGAGGGCCACACGAGCTGCGAAGCAGTACTGAACTGAATGAGCGCAAAAGCGAGAGTAGTTGAACCTTTCATGATGGGCAGAATTGAACGAATGTATTGGCGTGCTACAAAACAAATGACACGATGTCTCTCGCCATCTTATACTACATTTCCCTTTTCTGTCAAAGCACAATAACCCAGCAGACGATGTTTCACTTATGGAGCAGAATTAGAGAATACGAGAACCTGGTTCCCAAATAGTGTAAAACCTATGCATAAATCCAGCCTAGGAAGCCCGTCGGGCATTCCGCATGACTAGGACCCAGGTCGAGACAGCGGGAGATACGAGCTCGAACGAGTCTGAACGAGCCCTACCCAAGTGGAGTGCCCCAAAATTCAAGGCTCGTAAACAAACTGGCCAATGATGTTGGCTTGATTTCAATGCAGATCCCCTGAAATTTGCAATTTACCCGCCAAGGCTAGACCGTAGGACTAATTTTAGATGTCGGCAAGGCAATGCCGATCTCCACTAGGAAGTTCTGGAAGATCGCTTCGACCTGATGATCTACGCTTTGACTGGAATGCTAGGAACTATTGTAAGGCAATGCTATGTTAGTGTCTATCTTGACTCGGTAGTTCAATGCTGGATATCCACTAGTTGAATCGTATAGCATATTTCCCCATTGGATGACATAGAGTTTGCTGGGACGGCTCGTAGCTAAGTTCTATAATTAACTTTATGATAACCAAGCATAATCACGGTAGTTGCTGATAGACGAGAGGTTATTTGCACTATATCGTCAGGTGCAGTACTATACGAGACAGATCAAAAGTTCTTCGAATCGCCGCTATGACACTCTGGTGTTGATCTTTCTTTTGCAGGGGATGGCAATAATCTTCGACGCCCAAACTTACTGGAGATGCGATTGGCGTTGAGGCGCCCTGATAGTGGTATTGAAATAACTGTATGATCCTCTATCTCCTTGCTGTGCTAACGTATTATCTTTCTTCAGCATTTTTTTTAGTCTTATTCTAAGGTAACAGATGCGCCTTTACCTCTGGCTTGAACACCAGTATTCAATTGGTTACCCTATGTATCTTGTTAGTTGATTCATGTCAAATGAATATATATTTTGCTGTGTTAGAGTTTGTCCTCTTATAGACGTTCCATTCCAGGTGGAGGATCAACAATAAATCTCTCTTCGACTGTAGAAGGCGTTCAACGTTAGGTGCACTGAGGAAGGCAAGAAAGCTCATAATAGGACTATTTCAAAGTAATAAAAAGGTTAAAATAAATTTAGATAAACTTAGCATAGATTTATTCGATACTTAGACTAGGTGCTCCTAGAGTTAGTACCTTAAGCTTAGGCTTGAGCTCTCTGCTCTTTGAGGGCTGACCATCTCGCATAGAGATATTCACGTCACCTGTTGCCATGATAATCACAGCTCTTCCAGGGTACTCAGCAGAGAAAGATGCTGCTCCAGCATCGGAGATGATGTCTGTTCTAAGTGAATCATAGCCGTGACTATACTGATCAAGGTTCATTCAACTTTATTTACCCTCTCCCTCAGCTTCATCATTCGACCAGTCTCCCTCGGAGTCATCATCCTGCACCTGCTCAATACCTGGGGAACTCTTTAGTTCGCCTTCTTCTTCTTCCTCCTTCTCCTCTTCCTCCTCTTCATCATCGTCAACAAATTCTGGACCTCGCTCTTCCCACTTATCGTGATACGGATGGAACTCCTCTCTATAACGATAGCACTTGAAACATAACCCATACGAGAGCCCGCAAACCTCACAGTAGTACACGGTGCCATAGACGTGCTCCTAAGGTTAGTGAACTGGGTATAGTGATGTCGAGGGAAACTTACAAAAAGGCACAAGTCGCAATACCATGTAGTTCGCGCTGCCTTCTTGGAAACATGGAACTTGGACTTCCAGTCGTCCTCCTTTCTCTTACTAGGACTTGCCGTTAACAAATCTATCACTTCTTGTGAGGCGCCATGGAATCTGGCCATCTTGAGTGGCGACCATTCTCTATCATCAGAGGTCCGCCCTCGAACTGACGGGTCTGCTCCACGATCTAGGAGAAGCTTCACGATCTCAGGACTGATTTCTTTGGGCGTGCCCCACTCCTCACAGAAGCGACATGCCCAGAGCAGAGGCGTCCAGCCATCATCGTCAGGCTCGTCAATAGATATCGTCCCGCTTGTATGGGAGAGCACCAACTCCACAAGATCAGATCTTCCCGTTGCTACAGCAAGATGTAGCACTGTCATGCCATACTTGGTCTTGGTAGTGATGCCAAGACGCTCTTCATCTTCGCCACTTGCCTCGAGCAGTAGTCTGAAGTGCTCAGCACTCTTCAAAGCTGCATAGTGTATAGGTCGCCGCCCCTGGAGGTCTTGCCAATAAATATCAGCACCTTTCTCGAGAATGAATTTGATCGTGTCTAGGGAGCCACTCAGGATTGCGGCGTTCAGGACTGATCCCAAGTTACCACCATGAACATTGACGTCGGCGCCAGCGTCTTTAATTAGATACCGAGCAATTATATCCTTGTTCTCTGTAGGAGTATCGTATTTCTCAAACAATCTTTGTAGTGGCGAACCGTACATCCAGGAATTGGCGACATCAGGGTTCGCGCCCTTCTCAGTAAGCACTTTGACCATGTCAATGTTGCACTCCTCTGTTGCGATGTGCAGAGCTGTCCCATTCTCAGCAGCCTCCGCGTTCAAGTCAATCTTCTCAGAAGAAAGCAATCTTGCCAATGGGAGGTCTCCGTTCACTACGGCTCGTCCCAGGGGGGTATACTTTTCCTTGTTCCGGATTGTCAGACTGGCACCGCGGTTTATCAGGCGTCTGACGACTGACAAATTTGCAGGATTGGGAAGACAGAAAATTGCAGTGCCTCCGAATACATCGACAGCGTCTATGTCCAGCTTGTACTCCAGCAGGATCTTGACACTCTCTTCATTATTGGTAGCCACGGCTAGGATAAGAGGCGTTCCATCTTTTGGTGTTTTCGCCTCAATATCTGCACCCGCTTCCAACAATAGCCGAAGCAATTCATTATATCCGTAATATGCTGCACAATGAAGTGCCGTATAGCCTGCATCCGTAAAGTCTCCCTCTGGACACCTGGTCTCAAGATCTGGTTTGTGTTCAAGGAGCAGCTCAACCACCTTTGTCGAGTTAAAATACGCAGCGAGATAGAACGGCGTGCCATCGGGCCCAATCGAATTGATATCAGCCCCAGCGTCCACAAGAACCTTCATGCAGTCTAGCCTATTGTAAGCAAAGTGTGTTGCGCTCCAATTGTAGGTGGCTCCCCCAACAACATCCATATCCGCTCCAGCATCAATGAACTTCTTGGTTATTGTAGCCTGACTTGCCAGGACAGCGGACATCAAAGGCGTGATCTTTCTGGGAGCAGAGTAGTTGACACTGGCTCCTTTCTCCAGGAGGACTGTGACTATGTCATGATAGCCTGCTCTAGCAGCCGCCACGAGAGGTGTACCGTGATAAGGAGAATCGTCCAGCTGCACATCGACTTTGTAACCCTCCTTCAGCAGCATATTCACAATCTCAATGTTATTCGCTCTTGTAGCGTGGATAAGGGCAGAATCGTCATCGAACTCTTTACACGTGCCGTGGTCAAGCAGCATACGGCAAATTTCAACGTGACCAGCTCGTGCTGCTATGCCCAATGCATGGAATGAGTGAACTTCTCTCAACTTTGCATTGATATCCACGCCAGCATCAAGTACTGACTTGAGGCACTTTGGGTAGGGAAGCCCTGCGATGGGAATCAGGGCAGGTCGAAGATCCCTCACCCATGCAGTGAGGGCTTCTGTCTTCGCCCCAGCCTTGACGAGTGCCTGAAACACCGCGTGATGACCTCTACCTCCCGCATACCATAGAGCGTTCCTGCCCTTCTTATCCTGTGCATCGATGAGTGCTGCTTTGGCCAGCCTGTCGATGATCTTCGCTCGGCCATACTTGCCAGCTACCACTATGGGCGGCGTGTCTACCCAGTTGGATTTGATTGCAGCGGGGTCAGCTCCATGCTCTATGAGGGTGTCGAAAGCTGCAGTCTCGTCTCTTACGATGGCGCAGTGAAGAGGTGGCGAACAATCTGGATCTGTCGAGTTCGCGTCTGCTCCAGCTCCTAAGATGGTCCTTAAGTGCTCGGCTGAACCGAGATAAGCAAGTCTCGAGGTGAGCATGCCAGGCCATTGAGTTATGTGCAGAGCTTCAACGGCATACGGTATCAAGATGCCCAGTGTTTCCAGTTCAGCCGATCGCGCTGCGGCCATTATAGCTTCGAGGCAACTATCCGCCTTTGCGCTTGAGTTCTGAAGGAGTAACTTGACAACATCGCTATGTCCGTATCTCGATGCCTCGATCAGTGCCTGGGAAATATCGCGTTCGTCAGGTTCTTGAGACTGGATCCAGTTTTCAACCGAGTCTCCGTCGCCTATAAATGCAATTACTGGCACATGAGACAGGCAGAGTCGATCCGATCTGATATGAGGATTTGAAAGGAACCATCTGGCTGCAGCCCAGCGCTTGAGTGCCGTATCATCGCTGAAGAAGCTTGCGATGCTGGAAGTTTGTGACTTTGGAGATACTTTCAAACACCCTCGTTGATAATGTAGTGGCCAGTATTCGACCGCGTATGATGTGATATCTGATGGGTTCTCGAATAATCGTTGATCAACAGGGCATGCTCGGCAAGCTGCTAGGATCTTGTCTTGGGTAGAAGGTAAGCTGAGATATCCAACGCAAGCGTCGGTGATATTTCGATGGCCCTCTTCAGAAGAATTCCAAGCGTACCAAGGCCGTTCCAGGTCGGAAGCGTCACTGATAGTCGTCAAGAAGTCCCGAGTAGCTGGATGGCGAAATTGAACGTGTCCATTTTCTTGAACTATGATAGGCCCAAAGCAATTTTCAATATCCCAAATGAAATCACCATATGTCTCCTGCTCTGAGGCCGGGTCTGTTGAGGTACCGAGGCTGAGTGCACTTCCCAGTTCTTCAGGAGTCAACGGTCGAAATGATAGTGAAATCCACATCAAGACTCTTCGAGCCCATGGACGCGAGCCTTCAGGAACTGCATTCAAGCTTCTTTCCAATATCTTGGCAGGTGAAAGAGGTGCAAGAGATGCGATCTCCCGCCCTACAGCTGACTTCGTCGACGCACAAGGAGCTACCAGCAGCCATTCAAGTAGGAGGCGGCGCAGCAAGTCATTGTCACTACAGGAACCCAATAATTGCCGTATTTCCTGCTCAACGTGGCGATACTGCGGCCGGGCGTGGCACAGCTCAGTCATAAATTCGAGCACAATGCTCTGCATAACTTCAGCTGTCGGTGGGTGTTCTCTCAAGTCGATTGAAGGAAACTCTGACAGAGCCTCGCGGATCTGACTGTCATCAACAGTCGTCACCAAAATCTTGAAATGCTGCTCAGAGTTCTTGGCCATGTCAGAGACCATCGACAAGAACAAAGCACTGCTATCGTCACACTGATCTAGCCCATCAATGATCCAGTGAATTTCGCCATGGGTTGTTATATCCTTCATAAGCTTTTCCAAAAAGAAGAAGGCGTCTTTATCAGTCCAACAATCTGAAAAGTCTGGCGGTTCTATGTCCGGCATCCTATCGTTGGGGGACTCTCTTATCTGACTGAGAGTCTGGAGCAAGAAGGAGTTTGCCATGGCCCCAATAGAATTCCGGCGGATATCGTGCTTGTCGAATTTGAAGTAGAGAATCGCTCGAAAGGTCGAGCTCTTTCCACGATCTATGATCCCTGCATACACATGCTGAGCCACGTTAGATATGGCAGACGTGCCGCGGATGTGTAGAAGACCAAGGCCCCAAGACTTCAGCCATTTAATCATGGTATCGTGCTCAGAAATCCAGACGAATCCACGGGTTGTGTTGAACTTGAATGGGTATATTGGAGGTGCCTGGTGCATTATGATTCCCATTACACGGGATAATTCATCATCCTGCCAAGGAACTGGAAGAGAGATCAGAAGGTTGGTCATCGCCGATATTTCACTGTGTGTTGACTTACAAGACGAAATCCTCTTAGTTTGAAAGCCTTCGTACGGGGCATACGCCTCTGGTTCATCAATCAGCTCTTTATGAGACTTGTCAATGAGTAAAACCTTCTCCATGGGAACTCCGAGTGCCGCGGTGTATTTGTCAAAGACCTGTAGGCCAGTCAGTGTTATCAATGAAACATGAACCTACCTTCCAACTCACCCTTTCCGTAGCATCTGTTTTTGACGAAATGATATTGATAACGTTGGCGCGTGTCAGGACTCTGGTATTGAGGAAAGAATCGTTAACGCCAATGATTGACCTCGCGAGACATTTCCTGTTAAGCCTAGTCACTATTGAGTCTGCCGGTTTCAACATTTCAAGCCTGCTAGCGAGAATCTCGATATCTTGATTTGTATCGAGGGTTCTGTGTGGACAGCCTAAGAACATCTGCAGGAGGTTAATAGTAGCTCATAGAAACCTGGACTTTTGAGTTTCATACCAGAAGTTTCGTTGAGTAGCTAATATCAGTATGTTCACTGTCATAGCGGCTAGCTAGTATCAAAGCCTGATGTCATGTTAGTATGAATACAACGAAATGGATTGCATCCCAACCAACCTTTTTGGCGATGATTCCTCCTATGTCATGAGCAAAGAACGCTAATGGTAATGGCTAAAGAGTTCGTGTTGGTTATCGTTCGATTGTAGAATTCATCAAGTGCACTAACAGGTTGCTGGCCTCTCCTCAGCTCACTAAGCCTTTGAAGAAGCGTAGAGGCCTCAGACGAAATCACCTCCGCGGGATATGGAGCTTCTGCTAATTTTGCGGCATCATAGGCATACCGAATGATTCGCACTTCCCAGTTCATATAGGCCGCCAAGTCCTGAAGCCAGGTGTTGCTCTTGCTTGAGCTCCATTCCTGACCACCGAGGCCGTGGATTGCTACAATACTATGCCAAGTTCTGTTAGAATTCTTGCTTGTGAAAGGATGTAAGCTTATCTTACTAGAATTTCCTCTCGCTTGCCTCATATCCTTCGGTTGTATCGATCAAGAGACTTGGGTCAGCGGATGGAGACTCGTTGTCCACGGTATTGCTAGATGTCTCCGTAGCATCGAGCGACCGTTCTTCCTGTTCCATGGTGAGTGCGGCAGATGCCTACGATGATGATACACTGTATGCTATTTCTTAGAGACTGGAAGATGATATGGTCCTAGTCATCATGGGGAGCAGTAGTGTCAAATGCTGACTCAGTTACGTACCGCGAAATGGAATGACCGGCCACGGATCATGTGAGCCTATAATCGTTGACACCTCGTATCGAATTTTGTGATACTGAACCTTCGGGAGGCCGGGATATTGAGGGGTTTTCATCCTCAGTGACAGAAATAGCCAATTCCATGGTACCCTAAGTTTGTACGAAGTCTTCCTCAATGTTTTTGTCACCTGTGGTATAGGCTCTAAGTTTTCTAGGTCCCCGAGGGCTGCTTACGACTTGCATGAGCTGAAAGACAACTGGCAAGAGTTCTCGAAAATTGACCTATAGATAAGCATAGGCAGCCTCGGGAGGCTGGGTAATCCTTGTCAATGTGGAGGCTGGGCTCCTAGATGGAGTTATCGTTCCGATGTATGAGCAAATCAGAGAATCCTCCACGACGGATTTTCGAACAGGATTAAGCTATAATCAAGCGAAGAAGTGAATACCCACTTTGGGTCAAAGCTCCGCCAAGGATGCTCGCAAAAAGTTGCCAGTGCATGATTCCGTTGGTACCTAAGATGTACCTTGATCAAGCTTTGAGTAACCAGTGTGCTGTCTGTGGTATTCAAGTCAACTAGAGGGTTAATTTGCTTCAGGAGCTATGACTACCTATCTCAATTTGCTTAACAGAATTCTCAATAATGTTGGCCGAGGTGATATCGCAGATCGTGTTTAGATCTAGTTCCCCAAGCTTCATCTCCATGTCCTTGTACCTATCACTTGTCGGAGCCAGCGTCGGATCAAGTAGAACCGGGTCATCGCGTTTGGTGGTGCCGACAAGCCATTCCATTGACGTTCTCCAGTCTGCTTTGGCGTTGACTGTCACCACGCACTGGAATCGTCCCTCTTCTCTTCTCTTGAGCAGAATGGCGGTTCGCATGGAGACAGGCACACCAGTCTTCGTCTCAGGGTTCTCCAACAGCGTCCAAGACGCGCAGTTTGGCTTGCCATAGTTTCTTCCGCGTAAATCGATGGAGCCTGTGACGGACCCAGCGTAGCTCATCTCTCTTGCAATTTCACGCTCGTACTTCAGGCCGCTGCCTACTTGCACTCCAGCGGCGCCAGCTCCGATGGTCACATCGCCTCCAGTAGTTTTTGTCTCTGTCTGCGTCGTCTGAGAAAATCTTAAGTTGCCGTTTGGCGCGATAGCAAAAACCTGAGGGTCGGCTACGCCTCTCACACTGGAGGAAAACCTCAGCTCAATATCGACATGTGCGATGCGCCGCGCTCGTTTTCTTGGGTCAAATCGAAAGTCGAGAACAATCAGAGTACACAGATCATCGCCATCGGGATCAAATAGGCCGTGAACAATGTCGACACTGGAGCATCGAATATCCACGGCGCCTTTGCGTTCAATGATGTTCTCGCGCTGGTAGGGATCTAGCGGATCATTTTGCGTATGGAATTCATTCCCTTCTTCTCCTTTTGGGGCAAGTGAGATGCCAAAGGAGATATCTTCCTCTGTGTCCACGTCGTAATCAGGGTCAGCACTCATGTTGTAAGCGTTGATGATAAGCAACGCGAGATCATGCACGATGGACCATAGCAGAAAACATGCCTATACTTTGTACCTAGGCTAACTGCACTAACCAAAAGGCATTTATTTCGCGACGATACTCAGTCTAGCCCTAGCTGGAAGCCCTAAGCTAAGCCTTTGGCGATAGGTAGGCTAGGGGAGGAAAGAAAATACAGAACCTTAATCCTAAGTGACAAAAAGACTTAGGTAATATAGTCTAAGCTTAGGATAGATTTTAATGAGTTTATTTTGGCACCCTACATGAAGGTTCGCTGTTTTCTTGCCCCACGAGGGTAGGCAATGAATAAAAGTTGGACGTTTGTGCCCAAGAAATGGGGGCGCCTTTGTGACAGTCTGATCCGATACATAAGAGGTACATGCTCTGGAAAATGGGGGGTTCTTGGACCCCTGCTCACTTATGCATATCCCTGAGCCCCGTGAGCGGCTAACAAATGACGTGTCTCATTTAGCTGCAGGCTGCCATAGTCTAGGTAAGCAGACCGGCAGATAAACGACTGTACGGAGTAGAGCTTTGAAATGTAAAACATGAGCCGAGAAAAATACAACCGAAATAGATTTGACACCAATAACGATGACAAAAGTTGCATTTACAACAGACGTCAAAGGCGTCGTTAGCGATGATGACGATGAAGACTACGAGAACGACGATGTTGAGGAGGAGCCTGCCAAAATCCCCAACCACGATGAGGTGCTTTTTGCCTTTGAGAGCATCACAAATGAGGCTCGCAATAAGAAATTGAACTTGGGTAAGAGAGAAAGTCGCGAGAGCTTCTTACAGAAGTATGGGCACTTTCTCTCCAGATCGACAAAAGACTCAAACCAGACACTCCTCCACATGATTGCCAACACAGTGGGACACAAATCATTGACTCGCTGTGTTATCAAGTTCGACAAGACTTTGCTAAACCGCGTGGACGACTCAAGCAAGACTCCTCTGCATATCGCCATCGCCAAAAAGAACCATGCGTTTATCGAAGTGGTCCTGGATGAGAAGAAGGCGATCGATGACCTTGATTCAGTGCTCCGCATTACTTGCGAGCACAGGAGGAACTGTATCCATACGGCGATCTATCACAACCTCCAGCCCCAGTATACCATCAAATTGATCAAACGAGCATCCGAAGAGACACTAAAAGCCCAGGACCAAAGTGGCCTGACCCCTCTTCACTTGGCTGTTGATTATAAATATGCGTCAGAAGGACAGTTGAGGATTGTCGAGGCACTTCTTGCTCACGGGGACAGTGCTTTGGATGAGTATACCAAAGAGCCTCAAAACCTATCCGTATATGAATACCAAGACTATACACAGCGTCTCTGGCGAAAACAATTCGAAGTACCGCTTTCCGCTCGTGCTGGGGAAAGAAAGCAGGACGAATCAAGGGACGAGCCACAAGGCCAAGAGAGTGAACACGCCGGGCCAAGGCCTAAGGGAGGACTGGAGCATGTTGGTGGGAGAAGCCGCATCTCTCAACAAGGCAAAGACGGCCACGGAGGGCTACACCGAGCGCCTGATAACCCCCATGCACCAAGATCAGAGCAGACAGAAGTTCGCACTTCTAGCGAGAGTGTGCGCCACGCAGCCGTGAACAGAAATTCACCTATCGAAGCGCCTGAGGGCTTCAGGCCTCTACAGAGACGACAAACTAATATAGATGACCAGCTTGTGAAGCAGGCCCAGGAAGAGAAACGCAAGACCGAATACGCGGAGAAGATCCGCCAGGCAGTCAAACTACACTATCTTCGGACTACTCTGACGATTAATTCGAAGCCTGCTAGTAGAGACCAGCTCAAAGCTGTCAAATTTCTACATGGCGCGAATCTAAACAGTGAGATAGAGTTCTCAATAACTTTGGCATGTGCTAACCTTGATCTCAGACATTAACCTGTGCTTCGACTACTCTGAAGCACCACCAGAGATCTACGAGGATTCCTTCAAGCAAAGTTACGATCACATCAACTTTGATCAAGTCCTACGCTATGTTTCATTCCGAAGAATTGAGCTGCAGAAGCCTCCAGTATCAGCTGTAAAAGCAAGGCTAACCAGGAACCGAGGCCAGACGTCGAAGAAAGGACGCGGCAGAGATGACTTGACTGTTTTCTTCAACTGGCTCAAGGGGAAGGGGGTTAAACATATCCTCAAGGTTATGGTAGATGACCTGAAAGACCCATCGCATAGCGATAAGGCACTCGAGGATTGTCTAAGGCCTTTCGAGGTGGAGATTCTCGACTGGACGAAAGTTGACCTGTGTCCAGAGACTATCTTGACTGCCTGCCGAAATGTGAGACAGCTCTATCTGCGATGGAGTGGTAACAGGGCGATCTTACGGGCATGGAGTGAGCCTGAAGGGTTGGCGAAGTTGGAAAACCTAGAGGCGGTACATTTAGTATACAGCGAAGATCAGGTATGTGAGATCCTTATACTTGACGCCAGGACTGTATTAACGTTGGATATCGTGTGACAGGCGTTGGAGTCAGCAGATCGCATCACCATGTACGCGAATGACTTTGAGGAGCGATTGAACGAGTCAGCAGCCGCAAACTCAAAAAGAATTGTTTCAGAAGATGGAGACGATGCTGAGCAAGCAAGACGTATACTCGTCTTCAGGTGCAAGGCAGACGTTCCAGGCAGTGAACGCATCGTCCGAGAGGGCGCATCGAAAGCTCAAAGCGGCATCAATGAGATGAGCCTACAGTCGAACAGATGGTTAAACTGCATGGACAAGTTTGCAGACGAACTGCAAAACACTTGTTCCGAATTTGTCAAGCCTCAGAATGGCATCAAGGTCGCCCTAATTGACGATGGCGCTGACCCATATGTTGAGTCTCTTCGGGGTAAGATCTGGGGTGGAGAGACGTTCAGTAGAGGGTTTCCTCATGAGAACGGTCCGAGCCCTTACTATAGATCTACCAAGGGCCATGGAACCGTCATGGCAGATATGATTTGTAGGGTCTGTCCGATGGCAAGGTTGTATGTGTATAAGCTTGAGACACACACGAGTCTCAATCTGGCGACACAGACTCATGGCAAGGAGTACATTGCCGCAGAGAGCGCGGCTTTGGTGAGTATGAATTCAAGAAAGATCATATGCACTGTATGACTGACGTGGTATAGGCTGTAAGGGCAGCGATAGACCAGAAGGTGGATATCATCTCAATGTCCTGGACGGTCAAAGAAACCGTCGAGAATCGCGATGGCGTCAACACCTTCCGCCAAGCCATCAAGGACGCCCTAGACGCAGGGATTCTGCTGTTCTGCGCCGCCGCCGACACTGGCGCCATCAAGGAAGTCGAGTACCCGTGGTACTTTGACCCCCAGCGCATCTTCCGCATCGGCGCTGCCACTGCAGACGGTCGTGTATGGGGCCCAACAGGCAATCCCCAGGAATTGAGTTTCATTGTACCCGGCCACAAGGTCGTATCGCGAAATCCACATCGAGAAGGGGCCTTACCGGATGATTTTGAAGAACGTACGGGTTCATCTGTAGCTACAGCTTTGGCGGCTGGTCTAGCAGCACTTATCCTTCATTGCGTTAACCTTGCTGTTATTCATGGCAAAGAACACCCGTCTACTACGTCTGTTAGCGCCGAAGATCTCGAGCGTCTTACGGATCAGCGGAACATGTATAATGTACTTCGTGGGATTGGCTTGGATGAGGGACAGCAGAAGTTCATTGAGGTGTGGCGGCGGTTCGATCGTCCTGCCAAGGAGCTTAAGGAGCCGATGAGTGACAAGATGGATGCACTTGGTATCGTGGCTAGACTGGCTCGAGATCTTGTTCCTAGTGGGAGTAGCTAGTCATGAGTCGGGCTATAGACAGTCAGTAGCAAGACTAGGCCGCAATAATGAAACAGGGACTTCGGCTTAACATTGCGAAAGGAGATAGCTGATAATATATATCTTCCACTAAACCTCGAGGTAGAAGCCACTATGAACAACAGCCCGAGAATCGCCTCTCACCCAAATAGTCGGCTCGTCCAATAAATTTGCAACGCTTTGCTCCTTTTCGTTAGACCCGATACAAATGTCCACTGGCAAAGATCAGATCAAAACAAAGCCATTCCCCACATTCCAGTCGCATACTTGTATTTATACGTCCGAATCTTGCGTCTCCCATCAGGCAACACCTCCACGTACTCATTCAGTCCAGGCCTATATCCCAGCTCCTTTTGCTTCTGTTTGGCAATCTTATCAGCTTCCTTCTCTGCAGTAGTCGGTGGCCGAGTTGGTAATGGCAGCCCAGATCGACGGGCGTCCTCAGCTGCAAGAAAGAAGCCTAGGTCATCTTGTATTTGCAGTAGAGTTTCGGCAGATAACGAGGAGATTTGTTTCTGCATAGGACTTAAACTTGTAGAAGATGATGCCGCTGTTGAAGGCTTTATGTAGACGAATTCTGGGAGATCGTCACGAATGCGCTCGCATGTCCAGCAGTGGCAGTGCTCTTGTCTAGGAGACGGGTCGTCCATATCAAACAAAATCTTCGCATCTCGCTTGAGATCCTGCCCCTGCGTTTGCTCCGACGAGGTGCCCCCAATTTCTTTCAAGAAAGCCATGTACTGTCTTGGAAAGAGTCGGTGCGTTCTCCAGAAAAGCCGAACTCCAAATGACTGATGGCAAACCGTCTCTTCTTCAACTGCATTGGGTTCCCTCAAGTGAAAGTCCAGGTACTCCAAGCCCGCTCGGATCAGGGACCCTTGCAAGGCAGGTGAGCGTATCCATAGGAGCTTATTAGACTCCTCGATGATGTCTTCATGTCTCTTGACTTCGCTGAATAAATCTGTTTCGATACGCACTTTGCCGGTGTCGGTATATGCTGGGGGACTCTGTAAATACTCAAGGATGTCGCATGGTTGAGACGTGATATTAGTGAACAGCTTCTGCGCAGATCGAGGGAGTACAAGCTGCATTTTGTCCATATCGATCACATCCCGAATGGCAGGCCAAGGGAAGCAGAGGTTCTTTAATCGCGCGGCATTGGCACCCTGGGCGTCGCAAGCCGCCTCATAAGCTTCCGGACTCAGCATAAGTGCGTACCACACTAGTAGTATGTCTAACGGTGGTAGATAATCCTTGGTGAGCTGAAGAGCAGCACGGGTGCCTCCATGATGCGAGTAGGCGCTCGCATGATTCAGTAACAACTCAATACCAGACCACCAAGTCGTAAATCGCGTGACGGCGAGTTTTATGAGAAGATCCCATTTTTGGGATGCGGGAAGCTGCGTGGGCTGTGATGGCGATGCTGGCTCTGGACTCTTGGTCTCATCATATGAGGGTGGTTGGATGACCTTGACGTCAAGCGCCTTCGCACTAGCTTTCAAGTTCCGGAAGCACTCAAGCAGAGCAAGATGTACGGCAGCGTGACTCGCATCCGGATATGCCAATAGAGTCTCGATACTCTGTGTTTCTGTTTCGCAGGGAATTGAAAACACGTTTGAAAAGACTCTTGGGTCGGGGATAATCGTTTGTTTGCCATCCGCTTGGGAGGGCTTGTATGACGATGGCAATGTCCAGGTGTGCGGGTCCAGATTGACCGCTTGGTCCACGACCTTTGCGCCGCTGCGAAAGCTTTTGAAAAACGGCATCAAAAAAACGTTGCATAGCAAAACGAAAGGAGAGTTTGGAAAATAAGCCAGTGAAAGATGGAAGATGAAGCATGTGGTGCAAAGAGGGAAATTAATTCTCAGCCTTTCACTCCGCCTTGAATTCCTTGCGCCTCATTCTGGGGGGCGCATGCGCTAAGCCACCCAACTCTAAAAGCTTAATTCAGATAAGGCTCAACGATGATCTTCATGATACGATTCACAGAGTGATAGATATACCTATATATCATTACTTTGTAAAAAAGGCATGCAGTATCTTTGCAGCTTCTTCCGAATCATCCTTTCCTCGAATCTGTTCCAAAGCAGCTTGGGTCTGCTCAGGTGTGAATCCCCGTTCAGGCGTGTAGAAGTATTTAATAGTTTCCGTTGAAATCTCCTCGGTAAATTCAAAATGGCCTTGAAATGTCAAGACGCGTCCTGGCTGAAAGATTCCCTGCACGGCACAATGCGGCGTGCTTCCTATCGACATCCACGACTCGGGCCATGCTGCTTCAAACCGAACATGGTCGCCGTGAGCAAACTGTATCCGTAATCCGTCTCCCTCGGGCAGGCTTAGAATATGACTAAAATGAGCTCCGAATTCCGGGTTCAGGGCAACTTTGTGGATGCCGACTTCATAGCCCTTTGGATCTTTCTCGACAATCGCTCCGTATTTCTCAAGCAGGGCTTCAGAGATGATCTGGTGCCCGAAGCAAGCTCCAAACAGCCGCACTCGTCGATAATTCTGGTAAGTTTCTTGAATGAAAGTTTTCAATCTCGCAATCCAGGGATCTTCATCATACACGCCTTTGATGGAGCCTGTGATCAGGAAGGCGTCGAAGTCATTTGGATCAGGATATTCGTCTTTGATAATGTCGAATGCAGAAATCTGCAGAACCTTATCAAACCCTAGAGTCTTATTGACGCCTTGAAGTCGGTGGGCAAAGATACTGCTATATGTTGGTCCCCAAGTTTCGGCGACCTTCGGTACGACGTAGTCGCAGTCCAAAATTGCGACCCGTATAGGTTGTTGAAGACGGCTTTGCACGGTCATATTCTCGGGAACGGAGATGGCTAATATTCCAATCTTCGAACTTTGAAAGAGACAAAGAATTCAAACCAGCTGAGGAGTTGGGCTTTGGAATACAGTAGATAAGGACTCCTTTATAATGTCCGCCTGATCATGAACTCTAGCCGAATGCACCCCCACTCACTATTTTTGCCAAATTTGGAAAGTTTTAGAGACTGCTGGTCAGACTAGTACAATCTGATGCCATGAAGTGGGTGTTCTCCATCCTTATCGGCTACATGCCGACCTATGCCGAAGTACTCGGGATAACCTCCGACTAACAAATCCAACGTCCATCGACGTTGCAAACAGATCCAGTGACGAAACTGGCTTTATCACGGAGCAAAAAGCAATAACATCTGCAATTTTATGGGGTTTCGTAGGGCGCTTTTGAACCTGCTGCGCATCTTCTGCTTCTACTGCTTCGGCCATTACCTCGCCTTCCATCATGGGAGTTCGGACACTGCCTGTTAAAGATAGTATCGTCAGAAATGCGGTAGTTTGATCTGGGACGGCTTTGTGGTTTTTCGGCATGAAAATAGACGTACCTCGTGCCACGCAGTTGATGCGAATATTCTCGTTCTCCTTTGCAGCAGATCGAGACATGCCAATGACAGCATGCTTGCTCGCACAATATATAGAAGCATTAGCAAAGCCAGCTTGACCATCAACTCTTGCCGCCGATACCTGCACATTTATGAGCTTTCCTCTTCCACTAAAGAAGTAGATCAACACCCACAATGCTATCTCCAGACTTCATATGCTTTAGCTCTGCTCTCAAACAATTGAAAACACCACGATCATTCACTCCCATGATGAAGTCCCATGTATCATCAGTCTCATCATGAAGACGTGTACCGTGAGTAAAGACACCAGCCATATTGACAGCACCGTCAAGCTTGCCAAAGACAGAAACGGTCTTCTCAATTCGTGCGTTTACTTCTTGGCTGTCACACACATCGACTTGGGTGATTATGTGCCTATCATCAGGAAGAGACTTAATAGCAGCCCCAAGGCCGGCTTTGTTCATGTCGGCGAGCGACAGTTGGGTACGGCAACTTGCTAGAAGCTTAGCAACTGCAAGGCCTATGCCAGATGCCGCACCAGTAATCGCGATCTTCATGATTCAGGTTAGCTTACCTTTCAAACAGCGAGATTTCTTGATATACATGCCACCTTGCCTTCGAATGAACCCATCGTTGATGGACTTGGGTTTTATATGGCTGATATTATGCGTGTATATCCTGGGAGATACTGTCAGTTCTGAGCTATATATGTTATTGGCAGCTGATATCTATGTCTAAGAACTTATTTCATCATGAGGAACTTGGAGATGAGCAGATACCATTTAAATAGTCCTTCATTACCAAGAGATGGACTATGGCGCAAAGTTCACTCGCAAACCTGCCCATGCCCCCAGTATCTGTGGACGAAACAATACGCGTAAACTTGACTTTAATATGTCACCACGTCATATGCGCCACAACTCACATTTGTTTCCAGTTTAGGTTACCTTTCTCGCACCAAGTGACTGTGTACAAGTGGTACTGTATCAGCTGCATTCGGCTTCTTAGGCTCGACATGCCAAATTCGGTTAGACAGCCCAGGCATCTTATGCCTCCGATTCTTGGTACATTTTATGACGCATGAGGGAATGAGCGTCATTATAGGCCAGTGGTCGTAAATCTGAGCAATCAATTGCTATTGATAGCGTCAAAAGCCAGCGGTGCTTGCTTGCGAGCGCAGTTTTTATGTCCAATGGTGGTTTGGTTCATGGGCCTCACGAAGATAAGATAAGGTAATATCCTGGGCCTTTTCAGTCTTTACAGCATTGGTGCTTGGTAGTAAAGAAAGCAGATGGGTAATATCGGAATCATTGTTCTTAGGAATACATAAGCGGTCTATAGTCTAATTGAATCTATCTTTACTTCTTCCATTGATTGCCTAAGGTGCCCCATCAGCGATTGGATATGTCTGCTTGGAGGCATCTAGGTATAAGTCTTTGATATCATGGTGGAACTGCCCATGTACCCGACGGGCGAGCGAAGTCATGATACTCCTGCTCAATAGCTCGGGCGTCTTGTGTTTATGCTTCCAATTATGGCTCACAAACACGCCCTTGCACTCTCCATTTCCATCTAATGTGAACTCATTGCCGTTGGCCTGATTACACGGTATGTTTTTCACATCATGTGTCCTGTTGAACTCGTACCGGATATAGTACGAAAACGCGCTCTGCTCATGTGCCCACTTGTGGTTCCAATGGTTACAGCCAGGTATACTCCTTGGGCAGTCTTCCCATCGTTGAAACATGTCTTGGGTACGCTGACTTGCTTGTGCGATAACGAAGCCCGTGTTGAGGATGAGGTTTCCTTGGGGATCGTAGTCTTGTTCCCAGTCGAGGTCGTAAGCCATGGCGACTAATGTTTCTGGGCGGTAATCCCAAAGGTTCATGAGCCATTCTAGTGGGAGGTCGAGATGAGTGAAGACGGCATCTGAGTCTAACGAGATGACGAAGTCATGGGTCTTGAGAGCTTCTTTGGTGATGGCAGGTTTGACCCAAGTTCCGTGTCGATCGGGATAATCGGCTGCACGGACTAGTCGATAATCGTAGCCATGAATCATAGCTAACACATCAGTGTCAGCAGAGCATCAGGCACCAGAGTTGATTGACTATACCATATATATAATGGTTTAAGTGACCTCCAGTCCTCCCAGGCAGTGTCGTAAAGTCCAACGGACACTCATTCAACATTGTGTTCTCCGTTTTACCATCAAGCCGAGTATCAGTATCAACGATAACAACCCGTTTCCCTAATGGCTTCTTCCATCGCATTTGGTCGATTGGTACTTCGAAGCGTTCTCCCTTGTCGGTGACGAACACTCTCTCCGTGATGGGGTGCACCAGGGGTTTCCATAGCTCCACCATCAGCTTCGGTAGAGCCAGGCTCTCGGTTACATTGCCATGCTGTTTATATGCTTCCGGCCGAGTTTTTTTGTGACAATTGGCACTGAAGGTATCTGTTTCTTGTGGAGCAGAAGGAGATGGAGGATTAGACGGAGAGACGGTGGGTTTCCTGTACAATACATCATCATTAGCATCGCAAGTAGAAGGCTTCGTCGTGCAAACGAGTGGCCGGCATTGACTTACAGCGGGTAAAACGAATAAACCGGAAAGCAGAAGAAGATGAGAAATGCTGTGAGGCTGACAACGGAGCAGATCCATATGGCCCGCCTGGGAGCGTTCAACACTCCCATCTTGACACCGTTTTGAGCACCACAGAATTGAAGACCCATTTTGAAGAGAACTAAGTAAGAACAAAAGAACGAAGCATGACGTGACAGCTGCAAGCTCAACAGTTTAAAGATGGCAGGCACTTAGACCGGGTCCCGCGGGGGTAAACCGTAACTTGTAGCTCTATTGATCTACGAAAGCTTGATGCTACGTCCCTTATTTGCAAGTAGGAACAGCCGAAACTTTGATCTACGTAATCAAGCGGAAGCATCGCTGTCACTCGGATACTATTTGGCCAATGACGGTGTATCTATCGTATGATGGTTACGATTCTTACCTTCCAGGCACAGACTGTGGCTGGAATAGGCAACTACCGAACTATACGAGAAGGCTAATTTCCGTTTTCTCTCGAGGGAGAATTGTTCTAGACCTGTCTAATAAGCTTTGGCAATCGGTTGTCAAAATGTTACCTAAACAAGGTCCACAGCTCGGTTAAGAATCCGATAGCGTCAAGCGGCCAACACATGCTTATAACATATAGGGCAAAGCTAGGGACTAGTTTATCTTAGTATATATATAAGGCGCGTAATATAAGCCATTAGCTATAGGGACTATTAACTTAAAATAA